>RJWJ010020902.1:10679-28609 GCA_004363605.1 Indri indri | reverse complement strand
AAACAACCCAAGTGTCCATCAATACATGAGTGGATTAGTAAAATGTGGTATATGTATACCATGGAGTACTATTCAGCTTTAAGAAACAATGGTGATATAGCACCTCTTGTATACTCCTGGATAGGGTTGGAACGCATTCTACTAAGTGAAGTATCCCAAGAATGGAAAAACAAGCACCACATGTACTCACCATCAAATTCATAGTAACTGAACAACACATAAGTGTACATATAAGAATAACATCTATTGGATGTCAGGTAGGGAGGGAGGGGGAAGGGGGAGGGGCGAGGGGGAGGAGGGGACGGATATATGCATACACAAAGAGTGCAATGCGCACCATCCGAGAGATGGACACGCTTGAAACTGGGACTTGGGGGAAAGGGGGGCAAGGGCAACATACGTAACCTAAACATCTGTACCCCTATAATAACAAACAATAAAAAAAAAAAAAAACTCAAGAAAACTTGAGTTCTCAAGAAAACTTCTTAGGATGAAGTCCATTCCATTACCCTTTTCCCCAAACAACAGGCCAGTATTAAATATTTTATATTTAATTAACATAATATTGTATACATTTTGTTCCCTGCCATATCTCACTTCTTTTTTCCTAATGGTTCAGCCTAGTTTAAACTCTAGGTAATCTAGGTTTCTTTCCTATTTTCTTTTTTACTTTGTTTCTCTTTTTTTTAGCTGACAGTTTCGCATTCCACTCCACATCCTTTGGCATGACTCTTCCTTCAGCCTCAAAAAGCTGCCAGGATCCCTGAGCTTCATGTAGTATTCCAGATAATTATAACCAAGAATGCTAATGTTCTGGACCAACAAGCTGCAAGAAAGGTGTCCTGTAAACAATTACTTGAGTAAATAGCCATGGGTTCCTTTGGGTCAGAACTATGGGAGTCATTGCCATCTATGCTTGCCATGGTGTCACAAGGTCCTTCCTCCTGAGAATCCAGCCTCCTCTCCCTCCGTGGGCTCCAAGTCTAGAAGCTGCCTGAGGTCCAGAAACTGGGCAAGCAGTAATGACTTTATGGGGTAATTGCTCTCAGCCCCCTGGTCATGCAGCCTTGATTTCTTCTGCAAATATAAAAGGAGAGTGCCCATCCGTTTTGTCCTTAGAGGTGCTAGGTTCTGTGAAGCACCACCTCCACAACTCTCTGCAAGTCAGTCCCTCTTGGCTACCACTCCAATCCTGCCTCTCACTATAGTAGTTGTGTGCATCTGGTTTCAGAAGGCTAGGCCCCACCACATGGCCTCTGTTGTTTCAGGGTCCTGTGATCCCCTTTGTTATTGGTGAGCCTGATGCTATACTTGTCTCTTTCCAATCAGCTGTGGCTTTAGCGAGCTACCGCCAAATAATTTAGTGATGCTTTTTGCCAGTATGTCATGAAAGGCATTGGTACATAGTATATCCTCTGAGCTATTCCATGGAACAGAATCATCTATTAGATCTTCAGTGGTGAGACACAGTAGCAAATGCAGAAGCCACGCCTGCTCATTTCTGCTTGCAGCGTAATCTCTCAGAGCCCCTGGCTCTGTGACAGGCAGCTCTCCAGAAAGATGCTTTGGAGACAAAACAGGATAGAGCACACGGCCCCCACGTCTCTTGCCAGAGTCACTATATCCTTTAAAAGGTAAACGACTGGTCCTTGCCTTTTCCTACAAGTAAGCTAACATCTGATGGGGTTAGTAATTATGCTTCTGTAATCTATTATCAGATGTGCTCTTACACCTAAACTTTGATGTGATTCTGCTTTAATGTCACTTCTGAGCAAGTTTGATGCGATTTTGCACATGCTGAGCCTCTGCAACCCATGTGTAAACTGTGAGTGGACACACTGTTTCAGAGCAGTCAGAGAAAACCTCTCTGCAGGGCTGCTCCCAGGCCGACAGTCCATCCTCAGCAAGATTTTCGAATAAAACTAACTTTAATTCTTTAAAAGCTTGATGTTTTTGCTTTAGCTAATACATCTTACATGGTATATCCATAGCACACCAACTTCCCTGAGCCTTTTCATACCTTTTGCAATGGCGATTCTGGCTTTTACACTTAGCATGTTGGGAGATTAATTCTGGTGTTTCCGCATATCTTTTGAGCAAAAGGCATTGACAGTGTTGTTCAAAGATATTTGCAAAGCTGCCCTGGGGCAGAAGGCAGATTTGCTCACATTCCAGGGTGAAAAAGTTAGAGTCTCCCTTGCCACTCTGAGACATTTCAGGGAATAAAAGATAATAGCTCTCCAGGGGGATGAGGGGTGGGTTAGCTAGCAGCCCCTAAATCAGATCAGGGTATCCTGACCTTGGAATTTCTCAGCCGTGACAGAGACCCCTGTGTGCACAGCATTCACCAGGGCCCACCCTGCATTTCTCCCACTGGACTTGGGGCACAGGATGCCCCAGTGTGCACCTGAAGCTCCCACCACTGCCGTGCTAAGCTGTCTGGATCCCGTTGGGCACATTGACTCCTTCCTGACTGCGCGGAAGTGTGGTGAGCTGCCCCAGCAGCTGCCTGCTGCTTACAGACTGTAAAACCGCCTAGAGTATGCAAGGCCCTAAGGCAGGAATTGTAGTAAAATCTGATCCCTTCAGAAGTACAGACATAGCTGAATGTTAACCAGCCATCATTTCCTAGCCTGCCTTCCTGCAACCGCTTACTGCTGTAACTGCTGGCTGCTTAGGTGTCACGCACCTTTGACTCGTGCAAGATTTGTTACTTCACCAATTGCTCCTCTGGATAACATGGTTATTGCAAAATCTAAGACAGACCTTTGAGATATCTTCCAGACTCTGCCTTGGGAGGGAAGGCGGGTAGCACACACAGATATCAACCGGATCAGTAGCACAACAGGTCATGTTGTGCCTGACCCAACAGGTCCTGCAACCCTCTACCCGGAAACCAACTCAGCCAAGAAGACAATTTCTGCTTCCCAACACTGTGAGTTCATCCCCAGTCAGCAGACCCAATTCCCTAGCCTTTTTTTGTTCACTAAACCGCCTTTAAAAACCTTAGCCCTAACATTCTTAGGGAGGTGGATTTGAGAAATTTCTCCCATCTCCTTACTTGGTGCCTTGTGATGTTAAACACTTACTCTGCGGCAAGTCCTGCTGTCTCGGTGTACTGGCCTCTATCTGGGCAATAAGCAAAGGACCCAGTCGAGCAGTAATAACTGCCTGACCTCTTGACAAGCATGAGTCATTGCTTTTTCCATGCTTATAGGAGCCAACCTAGGGGTGAGTCTAAACCATCTCTGGATAGGGTGTTAAATCTAGTTTCTCAGGAGAGTGTTCTCAAAACACTAGGGTTGAATTAACCAACCCTAGAATTGCCTAAATCTTTTATTCTTGTTATATGAGATTTAAGAGTGAGCCTTATTATTAAGCTATATTTGGTTAAGTATTATGTCACTTGCTACCAAAAGTGATGTTACTGAAATCCAAACCTGGAAGGAGGGAAAGAAGTGGTTTCTTAGTTACCAACTGTATTCAGATCCTATCTGTTAAATTTCTCAGCGCCAATTTCTAAGAGTATTACTTAACTATAAGGTCAATATAAGTCAAGGGTTTATTTAAAATAACAATAATAGAAGAGTTTTGCTGAAGCTATGCTAATGGATAGAGCACACAGATAATGGCAGACGCTCTTTCTTGTCTACCCCAGGCTAGTCCCTTCTTAGTCCTCGTTAATAAAACCCCAGTTTTGATCAATTTCTGGGTTGGAGATACCTTGACGTTAGGGCAGCTCTACTCTGAAGTCTAGGGATGGGTTCAGATGCAAATCTGGCCAATAAGACATAAGTAAGACTTCCTGGGACTCTCTGGGAAAGACTGTCCTCACTTACCCAAGGGAAGCATGTGAGGAGAAACTCTGCCTGCCGGTGCCCACGTCGCACCTTCGAATGTAGGGATGGGAAAGCTGTCCGACAGCTGTCAGGACGCAGTTCCAGAGCCTGCCTTTCTCAGGTCGTGCCAGCGATGCTGCCTCCCCGCTGCCACCACCATTCCTTGTGATGTGAGAAAATCAAATTCCTCTTTTTGGCTCACTGGTAGGTGAGCCATCTTGTACTTGCAGCCGAACCTTTCTTAGAGGATCCATAAATCAAAGGAGTAGACAGTTTGTCTGGAAGACTACATTTGGATACTGTTTATATCTATCTGATATAAATGTATACCTATCTGATCTCTTGAATGGCGGCAATTAGAACAAACTTTATAAATAATATATTTTTAAAATAATTCTCCTCCTACACATGAAAAGAATGTAATTAAGATTTTGGTCACTCTTGACAGGTTATTTTAATTGGAAATGATTGTGCTTCTGTTGGTTATAAAGAGGACAACAAAGCTCGGACTTGCGAACCTGTCCGTGGCAGAACCCGCCGGGAACACTGGAGTGCCCGCGTCACGCCCTGACGGTGCGGCTGCCCTCCTCGGATGCTTGGAGTGACAAGCACTTTCTGTGTGCTCTTCACAGAGAACAGGATCATTCTGCCGCATCTTTGTCCAGAAAAGTTATGCTTGCCTTAGTCCTAGAAATTAATAATTTAATAACTTTGAAATCATACGGTTTGAAACACCAAAGACAACTCGATGCATTTTTAGATTCTTAGGGGAGTTGTAAAATATTTGCCAATGACTTTAAAAAATTTCCTAGAATATGACTCTAATTTTTGAACTTATTCTCCAAATTATTATTGTTTATGTAAGAGACCTGGCTCCTGGCTTTTAAAGAACAAACCACTATGTCAACATTTAAGGGTCTTAGAAAACAGTAATCAGTGCAAGAGTCAAGTCAACGGAGCAGATTAGATAAACGAAAAACAAACCTTAATGCTGCGGTCCCCAACCCTCAGGCTGTGGACCGGTACCAGTCCGTGGCCTGTTAGGGACTGGCCACAGAGCTCCGCTGCCCCGCCCATGGCAAAACTGTCTTCAATAAAACCAGTCCCTGGTGCCCAAAACGTTGGGGACTGCTACCTTAGTGTACATATTATAGTAATTTGTATTTGCTAAAAGGGTAAATGGATGTATCAGTAAATTTATAGTGTTGGAACAATTTGTTAACTCTTCGGAAAAAAACGAACTTGGAGTCTTACTTCCCAAAACACATAAAAATAAATTCTAGATAGAAATCAATGTTAAATGTTTTTTTAACATTGTAACTGTTTTTACGAAATCATAAATACTAGAAGAAATAGGTGACTATTTGTTCTAGAAAGAGGGAACTATTTCTTTAGCATAAAATGAATTGAAGAAATTTAAAAAGATTGTCATTATTCACAGATGACGAGAAATCAAAAAAAGGATAAACTTAAAATTAATAAGATAATTTAACAAAATATACTATATATATAATGTATGTAAAATTACTGTATACCAGCCCAAAAAACCCCAGGAAATTAAATTTTTAAAATACTATTAATAGCTTCAAAATTATCAAGTAATTAGAATAAATTGAACAAATATGTTGAAAACATCTAAAGAAATAATTATAAATTTGTATATGAGACATATTTAAATTGACCCAAATAAATGGGAGGTAAAATGTGTTCACAGATTGGAAGGTTCAGAACTATAAAGATATGAATTCTCAAATAGTTTATGCAATCTGAATCAAAACTCTGAGAATTTGTGTGTATGAGTGTGTGCATGTGTGTGATTCTGAGTAGGTGCATGTGTGTATAACTGGATGAGCTAATTCTTAAATATATATAGAAATGCAAAGAGAATAGCCAAGATATTTCTAAAAGAACACGGTGGAAGGATTCGCTCTACCAGATACCGAAGGTCATTATTAAGCCGTAGCAATGGAAACAGTGTCCTATTAGTGCATGGATAGAAACATAAACTAATGGAGCACAATACAGTGTCCAGAGACAGGCACATAATTTACAACAAAGCAGAACAGTGGAGAAAAGATGGGCTTTTCAATAAAAGGTGCTAGGGCAATTAGGTATCCATGCAGGAAAAAACAGACTTGACTTCTACCTCACATCTATACCAAAAGTCCATTTAAGAAGGATTAAAGACTTAAATGTGAAAGGCAAAACTAGAAAAAAAAATTTAAGATAATGTTTTCATGATCTCCTGGCAGGGAAAGATTTCCTAAGATGGAATTTTTATTCAAATAAATAAGCCATAAGAGTAAAAAAGGACACCCAAAAAAGAGAGAAAATAGTTGCAATAAATATAACTACAAAAACATTCATATGCAGAATATATTTTTAAAAGTCTATAAATCAATAAGAAAAACACAGCTTACCTAGTAAATAAATAGAAAGACTCAGACACTTGATGAAGAGGAAATCTCAATGGCCAATAAATATATAAAAAGCTGCTCAACTGCATTAAAAAAAGGAAATTAAAACCCCAATAAGATAGCATCATACACACACCAGATTGGTAAAATATTTGAAGCTTTGTAAGAGTTGACAAGACAGTGGAGCCGAAGAACTGTGATAGCTTCCATAATAGCTTATGGAAGAATAAATTAATATAACACTCCAGAAAATAGTTTGGTATTGAAGATTTAAAGACATCAGAATCTTATGACCCAGCAAATTCCACTCCCAGGTGCACATCCCAGAGAAAGGAACCCACATACAAATGTGGTTCATAATAACCAAGAATACAAATGAACCAAATGTCCATCAATAGTAAGTGAATAGATTGATGTATATTTGAAGTGGAATGTCACATAGCAACAAAAATAAATGAACTATAGCTACATGCCACAAGATCGATGAATCCTACAATCCTTAAGTCATAGAAGAAAACATAAATAATGCATATGGGAAGATATACCTGTACATCGATTTTTAATTTTTAGGGAGACCTATTTATGCAATAAAAAGAAAAACAAGTAAATTACTACCATAAAGGTGAGTTATGTATGGGTTTTCTATTGCTACATAACAAATTATCCCAATACTTAGTTGCTTTAAACAACAAACATTTATTGTGCCATAGCTGCTGTAGGTCAGAAACCCCAGTGTGGCTTAGCTGGGTCCCTCTGGCTCCTGGTCTGTCACAGGCTCAGCCGAGGTGCTCTGGGCTGCGATCATCTCAGGACCAGACTAGGGCAGGAGCTGCTTCCACGCTCATTCACGCGGCTGTTGGTGGCCTCCAGTCCTCACTGGCTATTGGCAGGAGACATCAGACCTCTCCACAGTGCATCTCACAGCACGGCATCTGCATTCCCCCTAGAGCCAGGGCTAGGAAAGGGACGGGGTGGGGACCGGAGGGGAGGCAGAAATGGAAGCCACCATCAGACCTGGTCTCAAATGCGGCATACCATTGCTTCTGCCGGGCTCTGTCGGTTTGAAGCAGGTGAATAAAAGCAGCCCACACTCAATGGGAGGGTGTTACACAAGGGCGTGAATACCAACAGAGCCATCTCAGAGCGTGCAACCGCGGACAGGCACGGCTAGAAGAGAGAGAGAGGAAGGGAGCTTCTGGAGTACCGGCAATGTGTTATTTCTTCATGCACACACATACATATGCGTTTAAACACTCTTCGGCAAGTACATTATAATTCATAAAAAATTTTAAAAGCACAAAGTTGCATATGTACAGAAAAATCACAATGAAAGCCACATTATTGATTTAAATATAGAAAAATACTTTAAACATCTTTATACCTGACAGCCCAGAATAAGTGGCTGAGGCAAACTCTCAATCCGCGGAGGTTTAGTAAGCTGAGTTTGAGGACATGCCTGGAAAAACATAAGCCACAGCTGAATCCGTGACGGTTTTTTCTGAAGAAGGATTTGGGACCTCAGTATTTAAGGGGAGAGGGACAGAAAGAAAGAGGAGGAGGGTGGGTAGTGAGGCGAACGGTTACATTCTCCTGAGGCCCAGGAAATCTACATTTTACATAAGATAAGGTGAAAGCTCGAAGAGAAAGGGGAATAAAGGAAGAATCAATTCTGCAGATGTCCCTGAGTAGGTGCAAGAATGATTGGTCTTGTCTCTGTGCTGCACCTGGGAAGACAATCAAACAGACTTCAGTTTTAGGAGCTAGACTGAGCCTGCAGACCTAAAGTTACATTTTGCATGTCCTTGCTTACAGGAGGCCACCAAGGAATTTCCCTATGAATGGTCTGCGGGGGCAGTCCCTGTAGATGCCTGAGACCTTTTACCCTTCCATGGGGATCTGGCTAACGCACAGTGTTAGCAACAGTTATTTATTTGGAAGGGGGTGGGCATGACTCAGGCTCCAGGCTTGACCTTCCCTTTTGCATAAGCAGTTGAGGTGGTCCTGAGATTTTCATTTCCCTGTATATACCTAAAAACATTCTTTAACAAATTAAAAGGGGAAAAGTGGAGGCAAGAATAATGCCATAATAAGACCACTTATTCCTTAATCTATACAGACCTTATATAAATCAATTAGAAAAAATACTAAAATGGCAGAAGAAAAATAGGCAAAGACATAAGTAACTCTTAGAAGAGAGTGTACAAATGACCCATTAAATATAAAATTATTCAGCCTGATACGATGGCTCACGCCTGTAATCCTAGCATTCTGGGAGGCTAAGGCGGGAGGATTGCTTGAGCCCAGGAGTTCGAGACCAGCCTGAGCAAAAGCAAATCCATCTCTACTAAAAATAGAAAGATTAGCCAGGCACGGTGGCCCATGCCTGTAGTCCCAGCTACTCCGGAGGCTGAGGCAGGAGAATTGCTTGAGCCCAGGAGTTTGAGGTTGCTGTGAGCTATGATGATGCCACTGCACTCTACCTGGCGCAACAGAGTGAGACTCTGTCTCAAAATAAATAAATAAATAAATAAATAAATAAATAAATAAATATAAAATTACTCAACCTTACCATCAACAGATAAGAATGACAGTAGAAACAAAACATGTTTCTTAAATTAAGAAAGATCTTTTGAAAGACAGCTCTCAACAGTGAGGAGCATGTGGTGAGGTCAGCGTTTTCAAACACTACCCTAGGCTACATCCGACCATCCTGGAAAGCGATTCAATAATATATCAGGATTTTCCAAATCTGGATTTGTTTTTTCCATTATCAGTTTATTTTTAATTGCCTTTCTTCCAAAACAGTTCCTACTAGTTCTCTCACTCTCAGTTAGAAAATGAGATAGTTTTATGGAACAGTTTCCTCCTTTTTAAGGCCTATAGATGATCATATTTAATAAATCACAGCAAATCTTCTTAATTGTGTGATTTTATCAGACAACAATTATTGTCCACCTCCATGCCTTCTATTTCTATTAAATAATTGTTCTTGTGTCAGACAATTCGAAGTTGTCCCTGGAATGTTAACTGTGAACATCAAGGTTAACTCAGTTTTGCCTCTATTAAGGTTTCTTCGTCAGAAGCCTGGATAATAAAAAAGCTTTTACGTCACTAAACTAAAAAAAAGAGGCCATATTATATAATACCCACTGCGGGCTAGATGGAGTTACCCTGGTTCTCGTGCTTCCTTGGAGACTTTATAGATTAATGTTTGGCAATATAATTGTCAGCTTTCAGGGTCTGAAATGTCAGTTCTTGGCACATTCACGGCTGGAGAATGACCAGACACGCCAAGGTAAGGCAAGCACGAAAATGAGGTTTACTGAGTGGAGAAAGGTAGGCTTACAGAGGAAGAGCAAGATATAGGCTCACAGAGCATGACACATAAGGCACAGATGATGACTAGACCCATTGTCACAGCAAAAGGAGAACAAAAGGAAGGGCCTGGTTATGGTCTGCGTCTTGTTTTACAGTGCCCGGATTGGGACCTCCCTGTGGCTCAGATGTCACCATGGAACCACTTTGAGAGGACACTGGGAGTTGCCTGACCTGAGTCTTACTGTGCGTGCAGGGTGTTCTAGGTCACTTTCTGGACTGCCTGTGCTGCTTGGCCCATGGGCTAGAGAGCCCTCTGCCTTCTTTTGCAGTGGGCACACTAAGTTCTGACTGGCAGATTTGTAGGGTGTTCCCTCCTCACCCAGGTATCGCAGTAGCTCAGGGCAGGATTGAGTTGTGACAGGACCAAGATGGGAGTCTGCCCCCCACCCCCGTCCTTCTTCCCAAGTGGGGCAATTGCACCAAGGAAAGACACAAATTTTCATCCCTAGGAGACCCAGAATCCCTTGCTAACTACCTAACGATGAAAGAATTGAGAAACCATTATTAACTTTATACTATTTCAAGAATTCTATTGAGGAAGTCATCTAATATGCAGAATAAAAAACCTGTCTGGGCCGGGCGCGGTGGCTCACGCCTGTAATCCTAGCACTCTGGGAGGCTGAGGCGGGTGGATTGTTTAAGCTCAGGAGTTCGAGATCAGCCTGAGCAAGAATGAGACCCCGTCTCTACTAACAATAGAAAGAAATTAATCAGACAACTAAAACTATATAGAAAAAATTAGCCGAGCATGGTGGCGCCTGCCTGTAGTCCTAGCTACCTGGGAGGCTGAGGCAGGAGGATCCCTTGAGCCCAGGAGTTTGAGGTTGCTGTGAGCGAGGCTGATGCCACGGCACTCACTCTAGCCAGGGCAACAAAAGCAAGACTCTGTCTCAAAAAAAAAAAAAAAAAAAAAAAAAAAAAAAAAAAAAAAAAAAAAAAAAAAAAAAAAAAAAAAAAAAAAAAAAAAAAAAAAAACCTGTCTGAAGAAGAATGTCTACTGCAGTTATTGGAAAAGAATAAAAAAATTAGAAACAAATTAAATGATCAAAATAGAATAATAATTAAGTAAACCATGGCATTTTCACTCTAAAGCATATTTCATGGCAATGAAATATATGGCAACATGGAAAAAATTTATTTTATACACTATTAAGTAAAAAAAGTGCAACTAGGTACACAATAATTACAGCTATGTAAAAAAACACATTTAAAAGAATTTTGTTAAGGAATTGAACCAGATTAATGATAATTAAATTGTGAGGGTGGTAGGATTATAGGATATTACTCTTCATTTCTTAATTTCTAAACTTTATTTAATACAGTTATATTGCTTAAATTTTAAAATAATATTCTAGAATAGGGTCATACAATTTGAATTTGGAAAATCCTGATATGTTATTGAACTGCTTTCCAGGATGGTTACATGTAGCCCACGACAGTATATGAGAACGCTGATCTTGCCACATGACCCCGCTGGTGAGAACTGTCTTTCAAAACATCTTTGTTAACTTAAGAAGCAAACATGTTTTGTCTCTGCTGGCATTCTCACCTTTTGATGGTAAGGCTGAATATTTTTATATTTAATGGAGCATTTGTTTACTGTCTTCCAAGAGTTACTTATGTCTTTGCCTGTTTTTCTTCTACCATTGTAGTATTTTCTCTCATTTATTTATATAAGGTTTGTATAGGTTAAGGAATTCTGTATAAATTAAGGTCTTACTATCATATTATTCTTGTCTGTAATTCTCCCCTTTTAATTTGTTAAACCAACCAGAAATGACAGTCCAGAAATAGATAGCTCTAAGACTGAAGTTAATTAGGATAGCTGAAAGATATTTATTAATATAAGGGAAATAAGATAAATAATCCTTAATTGGATTAACAGCAACTAGGTGTAATGTTCAAAAAATTCTCTTTTATGCAGTTAAAAGGAAGGAAAGCCCACTGTGGTATAATACAAAACTATACGTGGTCTTTGTCCCCAGCTCCTGGCACAGAGCTCCTGGGCCTTGGAATGTCCTGAGGGACAGCAAGAAGACCTTCCCAGCAGCTCCCCTCTTATCTACATCTGCACTGGTGCCCTCTGCAGCTGGCTGCTGAGGTGCAAGTCCAGGGGCAGAGCCCCTCGCTGGCCATGATCAGCATGTCGCAGCAGACGACAAGCTTCAGGTGTTGTTCATCATGTCACCACCTGGCATGGAGTGGTTTTTCATCATACCCTGCTCTCTTTGGATCACCCTCCAAAGAGACCTTGGCAGAGCATGGCAGGAGACAACCAAAACAAGGGTTCTCATCACCTCAGTGGGTTCTCATCACTCAATTTCTCAAGGAAAATCCAAACTCAGTTCGTGGAGCAGTGGTTGGTAAGTTCTGGAGTGATGGAAAGACTTTACGGTCGAACAGGGGACTCAATGCCAGCTCTGCCACGTATCAGCTTCCAGATTTTAGAGAAGCTACCTGGCCTCTCTGAACCCATTTTGCCAGATGTGTAATGAAAGAGAATGGGACAGAGAGAGACTAGGAAGAGAGATTACAGGGGATACAAAGAGTGGGAAGGATATGTTGGAAAATAAATTCTGGTTCATTTCAGTTTCTAATACGTAACTAGGTATGGATAATGTATCTAATCAGAGATCCATTCTGGGATTTGTTTATTTAACAAATATTTATTGGTTATCTAGCACTTCTTTTAGGTTCAGGAGATACAGTAATGAAAAAACAGAAAAAGAAATCCTGCCCTCATGAGACCCTAAGTTCTAATTGGGAAGATGATAACCTAAAAAAGAAGTAAGTTATATAGCACAGGATGAGCATGGTAAGTGTGGAGGGAAATTAGCCAACAAAGGGAGAGAGAGGACTGCAAGGGAAGGGTCGGCCATTAATTTAAAGAAGGCAGCCAAGGGAAGCCTCCCATGTAAGCAAAGACTTGGAGGAGGCCAGACGTGAGGCATGTGTGCATTTGGAGAAAGAAGTTTCCATAAAGAGAGATCTGCAGTGCAGAGGCTATGTGGAGGGACAGCCTCGAGTGCTGGCACCAGCACAGGCCAGGGAGCAGTGGCTGAGCACTGCTCAGAGGGGCGGCAAGTGGAGGGACAGCAAGGTGGGGGCCAGAGTTGGAGACAAGTCTTGGTGCCTTCTAACGTCAAAGAGGAGAGGGAAACGGAGGAAGCAGCAACGGAGATTGGGAAGGAGCAAGGAGGAGAAGAGCGGTATCCTGAGAATGGAAAATTGCTTACGCATTCCAGTAAAGCGGGAGTGGTCTCGGAATTCTGCTAGTAGATGGAGTGAGACTGGAGAATACACCATTGAGCTTCTCATCAGGGAGATCGTTTTTTACCTTAAAAAAGCAATTTGAAGTAAATTCAAGAAATAATGGCATGAGAAAAATTGGATACTATCCACATCGACAGTCCTTATGAAGACAGCACCGTGGAGCAGAGGAAGCGGCAGTGGTGGCCTGGGAAGCGGGGCAGGAGGGTTGACTTTGCGTGGAATGAAAAAGCAGGATTGAAAGTTGACAGAAATGATCCAGAGGACACAAACTGGTGGGACAGGGGAGAGAAGCAAAAATTGGTGGCTCAAGGGCCAGGCGCGGTGGCTCATGCCTGTAATCCTAGCACTCTGGGAGGCCGAGGCGGGCTGAGTGTTTGAGCTCAGGAGTTCGAGACCGGCCTGAGCAAGAGCGAGACCCCATCTCTACTAAAAGTAGAAAGAAATTAATCATACAACTAAAAATATATAGAAAAAATTAGCCGGGCATGGTGGTGTATGCCTGTAGTCCCAGCTACCCGGGAGGCTGAGGCAGGAGGATTGCTTGAGCCCAGGAGTTTGAGGTTGCTGTGAGCTAGGCTGAGCCACGGCACTCTAGCCCAGGCAACACAGTGAGACTCTGTCTCAAAAAAAAAAAAAAAACTGGTGGCTCAAGAGCTTGGACAGATGGAGGATCCAGGGCACAACTCAGGCGCCAGTCTCAGGTAGGTGCAGACACCGTCAATGCTCGGAATAG
This sequence comes from Indri indri, assembly GCA_004363605.1. NCBI lineage: Eukaryota > Metazoa > Chordata > Mammalia > Primates > Indriidae > Indri > Indri indri. The sequence continues at coordinate 14,969 of RJWJ010020902.1, read as the reverse complement.
CGGAAAGGCCTCAAAAATGTGTGCAGATGCAGGAGGGAGGGGGTGTGATGGGAGTCAGATTTCAACTGAGACTCATCAGTGGGTCACCATGACCTGGGATTTTTTAGTTGCTTGTTTGTTCATTTTATGTCCGTATTCTACTATATGGTTCAGTGGGAGCAGGAGGAGACTTCCATTTTACCAGGGTTGGGGCTTGCCCAGAAAGTGGCAAGAAATTAGGGCAATAGAACCAGCAGACGAGGCGAGGGGGCGTATGGTGACAGGCAGGGAGTGAGGCAGCGGGACTGTGGTGGGGTGGGGAGATGACGGGCTCAGCAAGGAGTCCAGGTGGTACAGACAGTGAGCCAAAGGGAGGAGCCGATGGTCCAAAAGTGGAAATTGGATTTGGAAGGGTTGCATTTCTTGATTATGACAAGGGCACAGGAGTGGGACTATCATAGAGAGGAAGATGCAAATCCTACAGCAGAGCTCATGAATTACAAGGCCAAGGTATCGGAAGTATTTTATTCCTAGGGTTGCTGCATGTTTGTGCAGTTTATTCCTATGATTCCTACACGTGTTAAAGTGGTGGCAATGGCCCAACCCTCGGTGCACATTAGGGTCACTGGGCAGCCCACAGAAAACATTGATGCTGGGTACCACACCCGTGAAGTAGAATCTTTGAGGTTGAGGATTTCTGTTTGAGAGTTTAAAATAAGTGTAAAATGTATTAGAAATTTAAAGGCATTCTGTCCAAGGCCAGAAAATAAAAGTAACAAAGCAAACTCTTTCCCCCATAGGCTCCCACGTTGCCTGACACATGGGAGGCACTCAGATACTTCAGAATGAATAAACTAATAAAATCATGCAGATTTTATATTCTCAAAGCAGTGCTTCTCAAAGTTGAATGTGCGTATGAGTCACCTGGGAATATTATTAAAATACAAAATCTGATTTAGCTGGTTCGTGTTGGGTTTGGCTGGAGTTTCTACATTTAAACCAGGGGATGCCAGGTCACTGGTCCATGGTGGGCCCTCTTATTAGCAAAGTGTTTAGGGACCTTTTTGTGGCACTGGATAGGAATTGCTGAAAAGTGGATGCCAGGCCATGAGAGCTGGTTAACTCCTGACTTATCAAAGATTAATGAGAACTAATATGAATTAATGCAGTCTCATGACACCAAACCTGGCATGACAGTCATGAGCTTAATCCTAAACCAGGAACTTCATGGCTATGGCCTTTCTGCTTCCCTGGTGTCACTTTCATTTCCACTGGCCAAAATTCAAATTCTAATTTGGCCCTGTGCAGGCGTGGTGGTGCACACCTGTGGTCCCAGTTGCATGGGAGGTTGAGGTGGGAGGATCACTTGAGCCCAAGAGTTCTAGACCAGCCTGAGCAATATGTGAGCCTTGCATCAAAAACAAAAATTCAGTGTGTCAAGTTTGGCCCTACCTCTAACCCCAACTGCATCTCCTCTGCCCCATACTCCTCTCCTCATCTGGAATAGAAGAGAAAATAAATAGTTGTGGAACGACCCACAAATTCACTGCTCCCTTCTGAGGGGCAACTGAAGTGCAAAGCAAGGTGGCTGGGTAAAGCCTTAGCCTGAAAACATTCTGTCTGTGATGCATCGCCTAGATCGAATCCTGACAAAGCATCGGAAGGCGGCTGGCAACTGGCTTCTCCTCTTCACAAATGTCAGATCAGGAAAGATGAGGAAAACGTGAGGAACTGCTCTAGACTGAGGGCAAATGAGGTGACAGTAGACGCAACATGAGATCCTGGATTGAATCCAGTTCCTGCAGAGAAAAGGTGATTGTGAAGAGTGTCACTGGGGCAAGCGGTGATGTCTGAATGAGGTCTGCAGACGGCAGCGCCGTGGCAGTGTTGATTTCCCGGTGCGGTGGACATACTCTGGTTACATGGTAGAATGTCCTTGTTTGAGGTAACAACCTAAGTGCCTTAGGGTAAAGGGCATCACGTCTGCAATTACTCTCAAACGATTCACAAAAATATGTGACAATAATACTGCGGGTAGGGAGAGGTGAGAGGGACTTCAGCAAGTCCCGGATGGGTTCTTGGAAATCGTGACTTTAAGCAGAACAACTTATAACAAAACCAATTTCCCATAGGCTAATTAACATAAACAAGTTCCTACGGCATAGTTCTGTTCACAAAACATCACCAAACTTCTAAATAAAGACCTCAAACTTGTAATATTAAACCTTGAAATGAATGCGCTATACATACATTTAAGAAAGATCCATTTTAAAATATAAGAGAATTATTTACTCAATTGTTGGTGACTCAGTGAATGATGGCAGTCATAGCAGTGGTGGTTTAAATCTAGGAATAAATGTTTGCAAAGAGAAAATTTTCTGGAGCACCTCTGCCCACCACAAAGTTCAAAACCAAACAATCACAAATATAGCAAGTTCACTGAGAGCTTTCGTACCGTGTCATTTACTGTCTGGCATTTATATGATTGTTTTATAGTTTACAAATTTTTATTTGACGATAACTTTCATGCATTCATTCCTTCACTTTCCAACCTTATTACTCTAGTTGAGGTTGTCGGGGGGCCAGAGCTCAAGGCGAAGGTGGGAACCAACCCTGGCCAGGGGCCAATCCCATGGCAAAGCGCGCTCACGCACCCCCCACTCACACTGGGACCTTGTAGACACGACCACTCACGTCGCATACACAGCTTCAGGAAGTGAGAGGAAACCAGAGGACCCAGAGAAAACCCACGCAGACATGAGGAGAGCTGCAAACCCCACACAGACAGTGGCCGCACACAGAAAGTGATTTTTTCTCATCAACATTAGAGTGAAATGACATTGTCAAGGACCTGCTGTATTCAAAAATCCTTCGAACTACTTTTCAACTTCTCCGAATGCTTGAAATTATTTCCAAGTAAAAGGTATCAGAAATCAAAAACTTGGTTTTTTTGTCAAAAATATGAGGCCTTAGGCAGGGCACGGTGGCTCACGCCTGCAATCCTAGCACTCTGGGAGGCCGAGGCAGGCGGCCTCTTGAGCTCAGGAGTTTGAGACAAGCCTGAGCAAGAGTGAGACCCCGTTTCTACTAAAAAGAACAGGAAAAAAAAAAAAAACCAGCTGGGCATGGTGGCACAGGCCTGTAGTCCCACCTACCTGGGAGGCTGAAGCAGGAGGATTGCTTGAGCCCAGGAGTTGGAGGTTGCTGTGAGATACAATGATGCCACTGCACTGTACCCAGGGCAGCAGAGTGAGACTCTGTCTCAACAAAAACAAACAAGTAAAAGAAAAAAGAAAAACATATGTGGCCTTTATTGGCAATAAAGAAAATACATATACAAAAAGAAAAATATTTTAAAAATATAAAAAGCACCCATTCATCAGAACAAACTACTCTCGACTTTTTGGTACAGTATATACCAAATATATACTATATAGATTATTATATATTTTGTATATATTATATAATTATAATAATTATATACTAATAAAGTATAATATTTGAGTCTCCCTAATCTTTCTAATGATTAAGAAGTCAACATTAGTTCATAATAAGAACACTAGATCACTCCAGTAGTAAGAACGTGAGATCATTGAAAATTATCAAATATCGACACTAATTATGCATCTTCAGAGGCTGTAGGTGGCCGTGTTCCCCCTCACTCTCCCACACATGAACGACTGCCCCCACTGGGGCTGAGCACAACCCAGAAAAAAAGACAAGCTGCAGGCTCCCACCTGCCGCGTAGACACGCGGGACACCCAACTCCGGTGGACGCTGGCTGACAAGAAGGGAGAGCCCTTCCTCAACGATTCTTAGAAAATCACATTCCAGGGCACAGAGAGGACGGACGAGACCATGCTATATTAATTAACTCCTCCCACTCTGTCCCATTTGATCTCCTGGATGCACAACTTAACTCTGAGCTTGGGAATCTAAGAATTCTATTTCACAGGAAATTCCAATGCCATAGAGAACTAGAAACAGGAATGGAAAAGTCTAAGTCAAATAGGTTATAGTAGTTTGCATTTCATCCTGTGGACTGATTTTTCCTAAGTAAACATTCCAGTCATACTGAGGACACAGAGAGCAACGTGGTAAAGGAGAGGCGATGGTGGTAGCAGGAACTAGAGCAGGATGACGGTAGCCAGAGAACAGCAACCCAGCACTCCCCACGCCCGGGAGAGACCCAGCACTCCCCACGTACCGGACGGACCCAGCACTCCCCACGTGCGGGAGGGACCCAGCACTCCCCACGTACCGGAGGGACCCAGCACTCCCCACGCCCGGGAGGGACCCAGCACTCCCCAC
>RJWJ010020902.1:0-10579 GCA_004363605.1 Indri indri | reverse complement strand
CCCAGCATTCCCGATGTACAGGAGGAAGCATTGACAAGGCTTAGCGATCGAGTAGACATGCGTGAAGAGAGAGCAGGAGCGAATCAAGGGCCAAGAACATACGCAGAGAAAAAAGAAAACACAATCGACCATAAAGAAGGTTTCAAACATAGCCAAGGCTCAAAACGCCAGCGGTATTTATCTTCTTGGAAGCATTATATTTGTTTACATCTAAGAAGGCAACCTTGCCTTATGGGGCTTTTCAGGTTAATGGATTTTGGTTAATCCTGGTCAGGTGTCTGTTCCTGATACAGTTTGGATTGTGGGCAAACTTACTTAACCTCATTATAATTTAAAGCTTGTTGCTAGGTAACTACATCTAAAGTTCTTTCTGATCCCTAGATCAAGATTTTCCTGCCAAAAAGTAGGTAAGCTGATTTGAAGGTTAAAGAGAGTTGATAGGCGCTCATTAGACCTTTAATCATCTTTCATGTATGCAACTATCTCTGCATGAGCAAAGTCAGGGGTTTTATGACAGAAGCTGAATATTCACTTGCCTGGTGCTCTTAGTTATCTTTTTAAAAACATGATGGAATGGTATAGGCCTTTCTTACTAAATGACCACCAAATCTCTGTCTTGGTTTCATGATGCAAAGTTACAGAGGCGTGAAGCAGCATCATGTGAGCAGAACATACAATGACTTTCCAGCAACTTCTTGTGGTGGAAATGGGTCAAAGAGAGAGAGGATATGTTGGAACAATTGGGTGCCAAGGGCAAGAGTGTCCCCAGGAAGGGTGATATGGTAGACTCGGGACCAATAGGCTTAGCATTGGGACTCCGGTCTCTGGGACGCAAGGGAGAAATGGGGCTCTGAGGGCAGAAACACAGTGGCTGAAGGATACACACAAAACCACGGGTGCCGATCGCTGCTCAGCATCCTATGAATAAACTCAGGGCCTGTGCATGCATTTTCTAACAGTATAACTCAGCTATCTAGTATAATGCTAAACACTTCCTGTGTATTTACATGACAAAAATACACTGCAGTAAGTGCCACAGAAATATGGTGTATCTATAAAGACCATCGAGAAGAGTGTTCAGTGCCAAGAACTACACTGAACACATCAAACAAGAATGCTTTGGGAGAAGTCACAAACATGGGACCATCCATTAAAACGTATTTCACAGATCTGATTTGAGCAAAGTATGCTTGACATCTGGTGCATCTGGTGCAGTGAACAAGATCAGAACAGGAAATGTTTTCCATAAAATCCTGATGCTGCCCCCTTTCCTCTGATTTTATTTTTCTCATTTAAATCCAATCTATGACACATTTAAAGTTCTCTCCGCCCAGCAGTAACATGTAGCAAGCAATAAGCTGCACATAGCCTGGAGTGTAACACCAACTCTGGCTCTGACGTCTGTGTAACGGTTTGATTGACAAGACCCAGGATCGCCACAGATGGTGCACACTGCCAGGTAGGAGTGGGTGAAATATGTTGATAATAAATACAGAGGATTCTTCTCTGTTTTATGTGGGGGAAATAAACGATTCAAAAATTAGGCTTGAGGGAAAATTATTTCTACCCTGGACATCTAAAGGCATGGGTGGCAGCTCAGCTTATTTTATTATAATTGTTCAGCTAAATCTGGTTTTGCCGATGGTGATGCATTTGGGCTTTAATTCAGCAACATTCTCACCTGAAAGCTTGAAAACTAATCATCGTTTTCATGCGACTGCCAATAGCTTTAGCTACTGTCAGATGTTTCCCCTTCTTCTAATGGAAAACTGCAAACACATAAACAAACACCCCTAAGTGATTTAAGATCTTCATGTCATCTTTAAGGATCATGGGAAAATAAGGCCTCGCATTTAAAAAATATATTTACACAAAAACTCACCATCTACTTAACAAGCAGAATTTTCTTCTGAAATGTCTTGTTGAAAGTTGAATTAATCCTGGACTCGATACTGGACTTATGTTGGGACATTGCCCACTTCTCCACAAGCTAAGCCATTGGGATCTGTAACTGAGGCTCAGGGAAGTTCGCCTTTGGCATCGTGTTTAAGGGAAGGACGAGGAGTCATTTGTGCTGATGACAGGCATCATCCTGACGGTGCTGGTACGGAGGCTGCCATTCTTTTGAAAACACCCAAGGCAGGAGAGTCACCAAAGGCAGGCCTGGCCCGTAAGCTGCTCCTCCGCTGGAGCAGGAGAAAACAGCCTGTGCAGGAGCAGTGGGGTCGTGCGTTCCTCCCCCACATGGGCAAAGGAAGGGAGTTCACCCACTCAGCTTTGAGAGGATGCTCAGGGCCTCCCAGAAGACGCCACCCGCGAGCTGGATCCTGCTAGGGAGGGACAGAGGGCCATGTTGGGATGGGGCTAAGGAAGGGGGAGGTGAGAAGTGGAAAGTGCACTCTAGGTAGTGAGCACTGCATGTACAAATGCTGGAGATAAAACAGGGCATGAAGCTTTAAGAAATACCCAGGTTCAACCCAACCAGCTGGCTCTCTCCAGGTTTGGTTCCCAAAGCATCTCCCTGTGAATGCGTCACCCAGCCTGCTTGCTGAAATGAAGTTTCCTGAGCCCTGATGCTCTTCCATTAAATCATAACCTGGAGACCAAGACTTGGCATTTTCCATGGGCATTCTGGGGGAGTCCTACCCTCCAGCATGGCATAAACATGGGAAGGAGGGAGTACCGAGAGATGATTCTGGAGGGTAAGCAGTGTCAAACCACGAAGCTCCTGAACACGAGGGTCCGGACTTGGGAGTTTCCCGAGTGCAGTAGAGAAGCCACAGCCAGGATTTGGGTAAGAACATAAAGGGGAGGAGATTCTGCTTGAGGGAAATCAATCTCGCAGCAGGCAGGAGAAAGGATTGCAGTTGGGTGATGTTTGCGCGGGGAGTTGTCTGCGTATGAGGGTTTGGGGGCAGAAGAGCTGAGCAGAAACAGTGAGAAGGCAGGACTGACGGGAAGTGGGGCTTGGTTCCCGGGGCGCGGCAGTGGAGGGTGAGGGAGGGTGGTTATAAGAACAGGGAGACATCGAGAACTCTCCTCCTGGGTGCTGGCTTGAGTGCTGGCCGGATGGCGCTGGTCACGAGGGTCATGAGAAGAGGGCGATGGAGCCTTCCATGTGCTCAGTTCCAAGTGCCCGTGGGTGCAGGCTCGGAGGCACAAATGGGATGGAGGCACAAATGGGATGGAGTCACAGACTTCCGAAGTCTTCCATACACAGGTGGTAATAGAAGCTGTGGGAAAATAAAAGCTCATGGCATGGCTTTGCTTTACGAAGTGGGAAGTGAAGTGATTTTCCAATATTTAGTAAAAAGGAGTGTCAGAGTATGCAAGAAAAATAAAATAGCCGCTGTGAGAGCCACAGAAAAGAACCCCGAATAGAGAAACAGCAAAGCGTTAAAGACTCAACAAACACTGAAGAGCCCCCACTGCGGCGACCCCAGGACTGCGGGCTGTGGCTTTCCGTGGGCGCATGCCCACCTGGGCTAGGAACCAGACAGTGGCAGGTGGGTGCGCTGGGACTCAGCCTCTCCTGGTCCCCACAGCCTCCTCCCACCGGCTGTGCTCCCAAAACTCAAACCTGGGCACAAAACCCCGCTGTGCTTTTCTTCAGTTTGGTTCTGCCCTAGTGTGCGCTTGTTGGCTCCTGCCACACACCCGCCCCAGCCACCGTCCTACAAATAAATATAAACGGTGTTCCCTGACCCACCACTGCCTAGGTAAGTAGCAATGGATGTGGACATTTCTTCCTGGCTTATGGTTATAGTTTCCCATTGCCAGACAGCTGTCGTGATGATCAAGGAGGGAACGGTCATGTTAGGGGTCTTCTATCCCTGAAGCCCCGGCATGAATTCTTCTGTTCTCTTCCTCCTCAGACATCTTCTCCAGGTTCTCACAGCTTCCTGTTTATTCCATAGAGCCACTTATGTTTAATATCTGAAGCAAGGAGCAGATGACCCCCGCGCTGCTCTTTGTGCTGGACTGGTGCAGCGAGACGCCGCCCTGGCCAGGCACAGAGGCCCTTTGCCGGGTGGAGTCAAGGACTCAAGGAGGGAGAGCCCTGTTTTCCTGGGTTCAGGACTTTCACACAGCCAGGGCCCCAGTCTGATTGATCAATTAATTTCTTTTCTTTTCTTTTTAAATAATATTGTTCTTTCCACTTTCCTTGTTCTTTCTTTCTGAAAATCTTTTTAAGTGCATTAAGCCTCCTTAATAGATCCTCTAATTTTCTTTACTTTTTCCCTATCTGGTTTTTGGGGTTTTTTTTTTAATGTCCTATGAGATTTTTAAAACTCTGTTCCAACACTTCTACTGCTTTTTTCACGTGCGACTTCATGTTTAGTTATTCTGAGAATTCCTTCTCCTTCCCTTTGTAACCCCTTATTTTATGTATGCAGTGTCTAACCTCTCCGAGGACACCACAATGAAGCATTTTGAAGTTTTCGTCTGCCCCCTGCGTTGTTGGCATTGTCCGTTCTTGGTGTTTGTTTCAGGGGTTCTCTGCTTTCATGTTGGAGATTTTCCTCAAATGTGTTGGGTTTCTGTGCTGTGGGTTCGTATTTAAGAACAAGGCACTCAGAAGGTGAGGGGACTCTGAGTGCTTGGGCACACATGCCGATATCTGAGCTTCATTCAGAGGGACAGGGTAGGTACTGTGTCGTTCCACAGGAGACCCCTCTTGTCAGACCGACCATTCTCTGCAGAGAGCAGCTGGGCAATCCCAGAGAGCACGAACCTGGGCGATGACATCCCAGGTGATGCGCGGGGCGGCAGCTGGGACACTCCTTATGCAGCGTTCAAGCTTTCGCTTTCCCCCGTCCAGCGCAGCACCTCCCCAAGCCCCAGCTGTGCACGGTGTCCTGAATCCCCGGCCTCTGGCTTTGATATTTCCAGAGAACGACCCTACAGTATTCTGTGGATCCATGTGATGGAAGGAAGGAGATTTAATGGGAGAGGGGTGGAGGTCATGCTCTTTTAAAGGATTTGCAGTCCTGCCTGCTCTTCCACTGTGCTCTCATCTCTTGAAATTTTCTGGGGTTCTGTGACATATATTCATGCTTTTTTCCCTCCATCCACAATTCTGTCATGGCTTTCAGCTGCTAAGTAGTTACTGTTCTTTCATTTGCTCTTCTAAAGGTCTTTGAGCTCTCTGGTTTGCTGTTTGTCTCTACTCTCATCTCTTGTCCCCATGGGTTATGTCCTTTTCATTCCTTTGCTGTCATCCCAGTGGACTGTAGAGAATGGCTAGAGATGAGATCATGGTTTAATCTACTATGTGTCATCAAATTTGGGATTGATGTCTCAATGTGTTAGGCACGCCATGTACGAATACTAGAGAATGCCAACATCGTAGCCCAAGTGAAGTTCATTTTCAACAAAGCGAGAAGCAGAACCATTATATGCAAATAAAAAGAAGAAAAGTTTTAAATGAAGATTGATAGTATGGCAAAAAGCCATTTTATAAAGAAATTAGTGTTAGAGAAAAAGCTACATTATTCTGGACTGATTTTTTTGTGCCTATGGACTGAACCAATTATTTTAATTATAGTCTTGGGAAGGCTATTGAAATTCAATTAAAAGTGATTTCCAATGGCATTCAGTTTACCATATTGCCTTTGAGAAAAGGGATTTCACAGTGGCTTAAAGGAGTTATGACTGTGGTTTGACCCTGAGAAACAAAAAATGTGAAGTTATAGCAACCAGATCAAAAGTTCGACAAACACCCTTAAAACTCACAGGACCAGACTCTATGAAGTTGCAGGTTCAGGAATCATTCGCTAACACAAATGCTAATATTCTTTCTAAGGAAACATATTTTCATTGTAAAAGTCTAGATATCTAAATAGGAGAATGGCCTAGTAAAGATAAATCAAAACCATAAAATACAGTGAGTCAGTTAAAAGTACAGTGGCTCCATGTGAATTAACATGGCTAGACCTCTAAGATGTCGAGAGAAAAAGTTGTTGAGAGTAACAACCTCTGGGAAGGTGCTTTATTCTGTTCAACCTGCTATAACAAAGTGCTATAGACTGGATGGGTTGTAAACAACAAAAATGTATTTCTCACAGTTCTGGAGGCTGGAAGTCTAAGATCAAGGTGTCGGCATGATTGGGCTCTGGTGAGGTCCCTTCTCTGGGATGTAGACTTCCAAACTTCTCTTTGCATCCTCACATGGCAGGAAAAAGCAAGCATGCTGTCTAGGTTCCTGATCCCATTCATGAAGTCTGGGCCTAATCACCTCCCAAAGGCGATGCCCCGTCCTCCCAACGCCATCACACTGGAGGTTGGATTCCAACATACGAATTTGGGAGGGAGGGAGACACAAACATCCATCCATAACAGAAAGAGAAAGAAGACTGAGATGGGAGGGTTTGACTAGAGGAAACTTTTTGATTTATCTGTATTAATTAACTATTGCAAGAAGAACTATTATATCAACTGCATAATTAAAAATAAATTTAAGAATAAGTTTGATTTCTAATTTATAAATGTTTTCTTAAAAACTTTCTTGGGACAATTCAAGATGGCAGATGAGAAAATCTGCCAGCCAGAGTGTCTCTGCAAAAAAGACAAATTTTAGAAGAAAGTGAAAAAAAATAAACTAGCAGACAAACATATCCGATGAGCATCAGAAGGAAGGGTGCCTGAAACTATAGGACACTCCATGGGAAGAAGTTGCGGAGGAGAACTGGAAGGAGAAAGGCCCCGAGGAGGCTTGGAGACCAGCGACAAGGGTAGATGGAGCAGTTAACTTCCCCCTCCCTTGCATATTGGACTGCTGGTGGGCTCCTGAGCGGTCGGAGAGACCTGCCAACACCAGCCCAGAGACGGCTGCCGCCAGTGAGTGGTGAGCCTCTTGCAGACAAGCCACCAGGCTCGGAGCTCCCTCAGGGCACCTCCCCACCCATAGACCCCAGCTGATCAGTAGGCGCCATATTGCTTCATTCTCTCCTTCCCCTGCCCTACCCCTGGGTGCCCAGGGAGACAATTTAGCCATCACATGGAGGCATCTCCAAGGAACGGGACCTTTTCTTTTGGGGCCCTACAGCAGACTGAGGGGTACTCAGACTGTGAGCTCCCTACCTGCTAGCCCTCCCAGGTGCGGCTTGCCTGGTGACTCCAGGAGAATGGGGCAAATCCCGAGGTGGAGTGACATCGATCCAGCTTGGGCACCCCGTGGGTGACTCGAGACCAGCACTCCTCCCCCTGGCAGGGTCAGGGACTGATCTCCAGGGCCCAGGGGACAGGCCTGCAGACCAGACCCTGTATACCCAGGTCACGATCGCACTGCCCCGGGGCACAAAAGGAATACTTGTGAACGAGCCTACGGAGGTGTGTGTGCCTTCAGGGGCAGATCAGCATGCTTGAGGGGCAACCCTCCTCCCACAGGAAGGCCCAGCTCAGGCTGCAATCCTGAGCAGGGAAACTCCCAGCCCGCATCACAGCCAGGTGAGATCCACTGGCTTGAGTTCCTACCTGCTGGCAGAGGCTGAGGAGAAACCGCGTAATAGGGGAGGGTAGAAAGGAGCGAGGCCTGCTCCAGACTGCAGGTCTCAGACAACCCCACTCCCACACACAAACTTTTCAGCTGAGTGGGGCCATTTCAGCCCCTCCTTGGCAGCTTTGCCCAGAAACAGAGAATAGACCTTTGCCCCTGCTAACACCATTTGGGGAATTTGAGGGCAGGCTTACCCAACCCAGCTCTGCCCAGACTCACTCCCAGACCTGCCCCCACTAAGGTGGAGAATAAGGACACACCTGGAAGCCCCAGGGCCCCACCCACCACCCAAGGCATGAGAGTGCCTTTCCAGAGGAACAAGAGCTGGTTACAGGACCCAAAAACAACACTGTAACCTGCTCCTTGCAGCAAGCACCACCTACTGACAGAGAGATCATTCTGCACAATCTTTTACTGCATCTACTGACTCATCATAAAGGGTGTGGTCAAATCTCACCCACAAACACCATCTACTGGCTCAGAGACTAAACAGAGCATGTCATTATCCAAACGAAAATCTAAAGGCAAGAAGCAACAACTGATCCAGATGGGACGGAACCAGCAAAAGAACTCTGGAAGTATGAAGAATCGAATGTAAAGCATACCCCAAAGAGGAACACCAGCTCCCTAGCAATGGACATTAACCAAATTCAGAACACTAAAATGACAGAAGAATTTCAAGCATGGATTGTAAGAAAACTCAATGATATGCAAGAAAAAATGGATAACTAACACAAAGAAACTACCAAAAAAAAAATCCAGGACTTGGAAGAAAAATTCACTAAAGAAATTGAACTATTAAAGAAAAATCAAACTGAACTCCTGGAAATGAAGAATTTATTCAAGAAACTACAAAACACAATGGAAAGCCTCAAGAACAGGGTAGATCAAACAGAAGAAAGAATCTCAGAGATTGAAGATAACACCTTCCAATTAAATAAGTCAGTCACAGAGATAGAGCAGAGAAATAAGAGAAAAGAGCAAAGCCTACAAGAAATGTGTTATTATGTGAAGAAGCCTAACAAGAGACTTATGGGCATCCCTGAGGGATGCCCATAACACGCAAGGGTTGCAAAAGCTGTTTGAAGTTATAATAGAGGAAAATTTCCCAGGCCTTGCTAAAAATATAGATATCCAGGTACAAGAAGCTCAAAGGACCCCTGTGAGATTCAATGCAAACAGGAAGACCCCACGTCATGCAGTCATCAGACTGACCAAAATATCCACCAAAGAAGCCCTTCTATGAGCTGTAAGGTGAAAGAAATAAGTAACATACAAAGGAAAGCCCATCCAAATAACTTCAGACTTCTCAACTGAAACCCTGCAAGCAAGAAGAGCCTGGGGCCCCATTCTCACTCTTCTGAAACAGAATAATGCCCAGCCTAGAATCTTGTACACTGCAAAACTAAGTTTTGTATACGAAGGAGAAAAAGACATTCTCAGATAAGCAAAGACTGAGGGAATTCACCAAGACAAGACCAGCTCTCCAAGAAGTACTCAAAACAGAATTACACAAGGATCAGCACAATAAACATTTACAAATGTAAAACCACTAAACAGCTAAAGATCAAAGGCCAGATACCACAATGTCTCAAGAGAGAAAACAAAACAACTAAGTTCAACCCAATAGGATGAACAGAGATTTGCCCCACCTATCAGTTCTCTCAATAAATGTGAATGGCTTGAACTCCCCACTCAAGAGACATAGGCTGGCTGAATGGATAAATAAATACAAGCCAAGTATCTTCTGTCTTCAGGAAACACATCTAACCTGCAAGGATGCATTTAGACTCAAGGTAAAGGGGTGGAAATCAATATTTCAAGCAAACGGAAGCCAAAAGGCGGCTGGTGTGGCAGTTTTGATCTCAGATAACTTAGTTTTTAAATCAACAAAAGTAATGAAAGACAAAGAGGGTCACTATATAATGGTGAAGGGTACAGTTCAACAAGAAGACAGAACAATTCTAAATATGTATGCACCCAACTTAAGTGCACCCAGATTCATAAAGCAAACTCTACTTGATCTAAACAAAGTGATAGACAGCAATGCATAATAGCCGGAGACTTCAACACCCTGCTGACACCACAGGACAGATCCTCCAAACAGAAAATTAACAAAGAAATAATGGACTTAAACAGAACTCTAGAACAAATGGGCCTGACTGACATTTACAGGACATTCTACCCAAAAACCACTGAATATATGTTCTTCTCCTCAGCTCATGGGACATTCTCTAGGATTGACCATATCCTAGGACACAAAGCATGTCTCAAAAAATTTAAAGAAATAGAAATCATACCATGTATCTTCTCAGACCACAGTGGAATAAAAGTAGAAATCAACCCTAACAGAAACTCTCAATTCTACACAAAGTCATGGAAACGAAACAACATTCTGCTGAGCAATTACTTCATAAACGAGGAAATCAAGATGGAAATCAAAAGATTCTTTGAACTAAATGACAAAGGAGACACAAGTTACCAAAATCTGTGGGACACAGCTAAAGCAGTCCTGAGAGGAAAGTTTATTTCCATAAATGCATATATCCAAAAGACAGAAAGATCACAAATAAACAACCTATGGAATCCACTCAAACAGCTGGAAAAGGAGAACAGACTGACCCCAAACCTAGCAGAAGTGAAATTAATAAGATCAAATCAGAACTAAACAAAATTGACAACAAGAAAACAATATGAAAGATTAATAAAAGAAAAAGTTGGTTCTTTGAAAAAAATAAACAAAATTGACACACCTTTGGCTAGACTAATGAAAAGCAGAAAAGAAAAATCTCTAATAAACTCCATCAGGAACAAAAACAGAGAAATAACCACTGATGCCACGGAGATACAGATATAGTCTATTAATACTACAAAAACCTTTATGCACACAAACTGGAAAATGTGGAAGAAATGGGCGATTTTGTAGAAACTCACAGCCTCCTTAGGCTCAATCAGGAATAAATAGAATCCCTGAACAGACCAATAGCAAGTACTGAAATTGAAACAGCAATAAAAAACCTTCCTAAAAAGAAAATTCCTGGACCAGATGGTTTCACACCTGAATTTTACCACACCTACAAA
>RJWJ010020901.1:0-28522 GCA_004363605.1 Indri indri | reverse complement strand
TGGCTCTTTTTCAAGAGGCAGTAGCTGGAAGGAGGACTCTTCCTGAGATGGGAGGGGGACCTGGGACCATCAGCTCTAAGTTCTTGCTATTCCAGCCAATTTAACTTAATCCTCAGGAGCTGCCACTAATGAGTGACTGAGTCCTTGGTAGCCTGGCAGGAGGAAAGCAAAATAAGCTTGGGTTTGGGGGCTCACCCCTAGGGTCAAATTCCAGCCAGCTCTACCACTTACTAGCTTCTTTGAGCCTCAGCATCCACATTGAAATAAGTCATAGTTGTAACCCAGCTGCCAGCTATACTCATCTGGTTAGGCTGATATTTTTTGTTTTAATCCAGGAAAAAATCATGTTTAGAATCTGGTCCATTGGTGAAATGATTTTGAAATGTCACTGAAAATTGCGAAGGGTTGGGAGCATGGAGCCGAGGAAGCACTCAGGATTGTGTGGGTCCTGCCAGTGGTGGGCAGGGAAACTCTTCAGGCACCTTCCCCCCTGCCTCTCTGGTTCCCATTGTTCTCCTTGCCCAACGTAGAGTGGCTTTGCCCACTGCCTGGCAATCCTGCCTGGCGATCGGCCCACCCGGGCCTGAAGGGTTCGTTCCACTCCTGCTCCAGAGATGGCTTATCAGTGCTCCTCCCCCAAAGACTAGGGTTCTCTCTTGGCCATTCTTGTAGTCGTTCTACAGAGGTATTCCTCTGTCAGTCTTGGTCTCAACAGGTCTGTGTCCACACTGTGCCCAGGTTTTGACCACACATGGCCCCTTCAGCCAAGTGCAGGACCATCCCTCCCATTGAATTAGTGACACACAAGAGCCACATTGTCAGGATGAGGAAGGCAAGACCTTAAATCCAGCGTAGGCAGGTGCAGACACTGCATTTACTCAGTGTCAGGGTGTGCTGTGTGCTCTATAAACATTTTAGCTCATTTAACCCACATGCTTGCCCCATGGAGTACATGGTTCTCTTTGCAGTGGGTTCAAGAATGGAATAGAGAGATCCATTCTGGAAGGAGAAGGTCCGAAATACAGAGACAGAGCGTGCGGGGTGGAGACCCAGATGGAGAATTGCACTTGCCTTATGTAGGTCTGTTACACAGTAGGCTGGGAGGTGAGAATGGCGAAGAGGAAAGTGAGTCCCATTTTCAAATAAAGGTGGAAAGCCCGTTTCCTACTCCCAGTGAGTGTCAAGGAGGAAGGAGCAGCTGCCCTCGGCCTCCGCAGGAGGTTGCAGGCTTGATGGTAGGTGGGTGCTGGGGCCCGCAGGCTTGGGTGGCCGATGAGTCCGGGCTCAGCCTCTTACTCACTGAATACAGTTTTGGCCTCAGCTTCCTCCTCTGTGTAATGGGATGACAACAGTGGCTGCCCCATAGGTTTGTTGTCCAAGTTCAGTGCAGTAATGTATACAAAGTGTTTAGAACAGTGCTCGGTGCACGGGAGAGCCCAGCACCTGGTGGCTGCTATCACTATCAGATGATTCATGGCTCCCTGCTTCTCTCCCTCTGTGATTTGGGTACATGAAGGCTCATTTCTCTGACATTTTGATGTCTCTGTGCCCTCTGCCCTTTTTCTTGCTGTTTCTTATTTCTTTTTGCCTTCCTGGCGAGGTCCCCCTATAAGGGATCCTTCTCTTTTTCTCTTCCACCTTCTCTTTATCTCGTTATTTTATACCTAGCCTTCTCTTAGGCCCTTCGTCCCTCTCAGGTGCCCCGTTCCCCTGGGCCTGGAGCCCACTCCTCCCCTTCACCGTCTGAGCAGACCTGGGTGAGGCCAGTCTGTAGTGTTTATCCTCCTCCTGCCTCGTCTTCCCCAAGAAAGCCAACAAAATGGTGACGTACCTGATTTGAGTCTGTGGACTGGGTGGTTTATAGATGAGGGATGCAAAAGATAAGCAGATCCTTAACTGCTTTCAGCGTCTAGGTCAGCTAAAATGATTACTCCTAGAGTGAGCACACCAGCCTTCCCATTCCATATTGGATTCAGGACTAACTCCTGCCATTTGTGTGTATTGAGAGAGGAGAGAAACGCAGTCTGCAAACTGTCTATCCATGTACCATGTGCCTGCAATAATATGTGAAAAAAATAAGAGTAAAGGAGGTGGAAGTGATACCACCACTTGGTATGCACCACAAGCCCCCTGATTTTGCATCATCTGCTTCCTGAAAATTAAAATGCCACTTTCCCAGATGCACCGACATAGATTACTAGGAACAGGCTTGCCTAGTATGTAGCTGATGGAAGCAGAAGAGGGTCTTCAGAAAGATTACCTTTGACAGATTGCATGACCAGGCTCTGTTAGCAAGGAGCTGGTCTCTGAGCCCTGGCGATGGGCTAGAAAGAGAGGCCCCCCAACCTGCTGTGGCCGTGAGTGGCAGCAGCATGAGTGTGTAGTTGGCCTTGGTTGGACTGAGGATCTTGTGTGACTGCGCAGTTTGAGAGACGAATTATTACATTGCTGCCTTGGAATGAGGAGCATCTACGTGCATGATCTGGGACTGAAATCAACACGTCCATGTCTGCATTTGGCAAGAGCGTCGTGCAGGGAGGCGAGAAAGACGGGGCAGAGTTGAGTTCTCAGCGTCCAGGCCTGGAGCCCAGTCAGGGGGAGGCAACACTGGATCTGGGTGATCAACAGGGGTCACAGTTTGTCATCATCTCATTAATCCTCAGGGGAGTTCAGTGCATGTCTCAGCACAAGATCAGAGCCTGGTGCAGGTAGGTGTCCTGCCCGTGTTTCTGTGTTCAATCTAGCAGGAAAGTCCTCTTAGCCCCCAGGTGCTCAGCTCTCTCCAGGACCCTGGTGACTTCCCAGGGAAGCTTCCCAAGCAGCGAAGCATGAACATCTTCCCTTTCTGGGGCCCCTTTGCTCTGGAACCCGCGGGATCCCTGTCGCCAGTGGCAAAGCTTGGATGAGCAGACTTGGGCTCTGGGCACAGCTCTGCTCACTAATTGAGTAAAACATCAGCAAAGGACTTAACCTCTCTGAACCTAGATTCCTCAGTTTTAAAGAAGAATAATAGTTTCAATTCATGGGCTTGTGGTTGAGCGTGGAAAGATAAGGTATATAAAATGCCTAGCATCGGCTCTATGCAGCCCTCTGAGGAGGGGGTGTTGCACATAGAGTGCTGGGACCTCTGAGGAAGAGGCACCTGCGGCTAGTCCCCAGATCTCTGGGGAGGGAACTTGACTCAGCATGAGCTGGGGTACGGGGAGAGCCTTGGAGGTGTGTTCTGACTGCTAAGGTGCACAGCTAGGAGCTGGCAAGGCTTGTGTAGGGAGCACCCAAAGAAGCTGCTGGAGACTGGGGCTGAAGCCGACCATTGCTGCTGGAGACACAACTACAGGAGCTGAAAGCAGGGGGGAAGCCCTTCTCTCTTCCTCCTGCCTTTCAGTCTCCTGCTAGGGCCGCCATTGGCAGACCCTAACCAGAAGCCAGCTGGCATGGGAGTCCAGGAACCTGTGTGACAGGCTCCCAGCACCTGTTTAGATAGAGCACGGAGGGCAGACTTGGTGCTGGTTGGCAGCACATGAAAAACTGACGCATGCACACACCCTGGGGCTTACTGTCTCATTTCATCCTCATGACATTCCTCTAGTAAAGAGCATTATTCCCGAGTTATCAATGACAAAGACCAGAGAAGTTAACTGACTTGCCCAAGTCATTCAATCTGTCAGTCCCCAAATAGTCACTGCATATTTACTGTGTGACAAGCACTGTTCTAGCTTTGGGGCCACGAAAGTGGACAAGACAGAGCTCGTTCCAACAAGGAAGCTTGTAGTATAACTGGGGAAGGGGGGACAGTGGGGAGATAATGAAAACACACAGAAAGTCAGGTGAATACCTTGACAATCTCAGGTGCTGAAATCAAATGCCGAACACAGTGTAAACACACTAGGTGTTAACGGGAGGTTAGAGAAGGTCCAGGTCCCAGGGGACAGAGAAGTCAGCAACTAAATACCAAGAACCCGTGGCCATTCTGAGTCACCATCACATCTGCGAGTGGGCATCGTGCTGTCATGAGCGGAAAAGTTCTCCATCAAAGCACGTTCTGCAGAGCAGCGAGTCTGCTGGCATCTTGCAGAGCTGCTGTCATGGTTAGGCCAGACAAGGCAAGTAGAGGGCTTGAGCAGGCGGTGGCAGGGCCATAGCTGCTGCTTAGGAACCCTCAGTTGCCCCCTGTCATTAGCAGAGGGGCATCCTGGCCGGCGGCCCAATCCATGGTTGAGAACAGAGCAGTGTCAACTACGTAGATCAATCTCAGCATCGTAAAGAGGTTGGGCTGCTCCAGGTCTTGCGAGAGTGATGAAGACACATGGGCTCTCAACCATCATCCCTCCCTCTGTTTCTTATTCTCAGTGGGTCCTTCTGTGAAACGCAGCTGTTTGCCAGATCAGCTCAGGCCGGGAAAGCTGTTGGACCTTCAGCTTCTGAGTGGGAGGCTCTTCGTGCTTCCTTTAAATGTGGACCAACCATCTCATGCGTCTCCTACAGCCCCCTGTATTCCGTAGGCACTGCATAAAAACTTTCCGAGCGGTTGATCAGAGCTATTTCCTTGTGGCATGAGGTTTTGAAGAGTGTGTCATCTCTCCCTAAGAAAGAACCTGAGGCTTAAAACCCCAGCGTTGAGGAATGCAGGTTAGGTCTAAGAAGTACAGAGCAGCGAAGTCCGTCACAGCATGGAGGCTCTACTGCAGGGGCCTGGGCCTGGGGACTGCTCAGCCCCAGGGATGGTTTACTGGGTGCTGGGAACTGCAGGCGCTTGGCTGAGAGTTCCTCCCCACCTGGGAGGCAGGGCGTGGCTCTGTTCCCCGTACACATCCCCTGCAGGCAGAGGGCTCAGGCAGTGCAGCTACAAATAACCCAAGGCCCAGGCGGAGCTATTTTTGTCTTCAGATCCAGTGCTTCAGGCCTCTGCCAAGGACCAGACTGGGGAGGAGGGACAGGATACCTGGAGTGCAGGAGGGAAATGCAGAGGGAGAGAGGGCAGGAAGTAGCTGGTGAGGGGGAGGGGCCGTGTGCGCAGCTGGTGCACTGGCACTGGGAAGCGGTGTCCTACGTGGCAATCTTGCCCTGTTTCCCATGTGTGTCTTCACTGGCCGTCTTTCCTCTCGGCTAGGGTACTGGCTCTCAAGCAGAGGTCGGGGGTGAGGAAGGGGGAGGGATGCAAGGGGAGTGGCGCACAGATGTGCATTCGGAGGAGTCCCCAGGTGATCCTGTGCCCCTCTCCAGGGGAGGGGAAGGCAGGGGCTCCAGGCTTCCCCACAGTGGACTGCCTGAGCGAAGGGACAAAGACAGGAGCCCTGAAGGCCACCTAGCAGGACGACTTGCTTCGGGGAGCTTTTGATGGAAGTGGGTAGTGGTTAAGAGTTCTCTAGTTTGTAAGACTGGTCTCCCCAAGCTTTTGTCTTCTCTAATGATTTTTCCTACTGTGAGGGACCAGGGTGGGGCCCTGGGCATGGAGGCACAGACAGGCAGGCTGCTAAACTGCCTCTGGAAGGGCTAAGGGAAGCCTCATGATTTGCATGTGGTTCCATCTTGGTCCCAGGGTGGGAGACAATATTAGGGCCAAAGCCCTGTGGGAATTAGTGCCGTGTGTTTCCTGGGGGTGCCCACGAGGCTGCAGCTGCTCCTCAGGAACCTGGTGCAGGTGAGGATGCAGGCTGAGGGTCAGAGTTTGCAGATTGCATCCGTTCCTCCTTGTTCTATGAACTGGTGTGTATTTTGCACCCAGCACCTGTGCATAAGGGTGAATACTGGAAGCAGAAGGACCCTGAGAACAGCTGATAGCCCAGAAGCAAGGGCAGGGCCACCCTGAGGGGAGGGAAAGAAGAGGAAGCAGTGAGGGAGACCTTGTGTTCTACTTTCTGAGGGTTGCCGTAACAAACCACACAAACTTGGTACCTTAAAGCAACAGAAATTTATCCTCTTACACAGTTCTGGAGGCCAGATGTCTGAAATCAAGTCATGTACTACACTGATTCCTTCTGAAGGTTCTGAGGGAGGATCCATTCCACGCCTCTCGCTTAGCCTCTGGCCGCTGTCAGCATTCCTTGGCTTGTAGCCACATCACTCCAGTATCTACCTCCATCTTCCCACGGCCTTTCCCTCTGTGTTCTGTGTGTTCCTCCTCCTGTCTCTTACAAGGACATTCATCATTGGATTTAGAGCCCACCCTAACACAGGATGATCTCATTTTGAGGTCCTTACCTTACATCTGCAGAGAACCTTATTCCAAATGAGGTCACCTTCTGAGGTTCTGGGTGGACAAGT
The DNA here is from genome assembly GCA_004363605.1 of Indri indri. Lineage (NCBI taxonomy): Eukaryota > Metazoa > Chordata > Mammalia > Primates > Indriidae > Indri > Indri indri. The sequence goes on along the minus strand of RJWJ010020901.1, from coordinate 22,258 downwards.
CTTTTGGGGGGTCACAATTGGATCCTCTACACTGAGGGAGCATGCAGCAAGGAGACGGTGACAAATATGGCCCCTGGTGAAATGCCGGAGGCCAGCGGCATCTGTGCTGCAGTGCCATTGCTTCCCTGAGCAGGAGCCAAGGGGCTCTTCTCCTTTCCTGGGCAGCCTTGAGAAGGAAGGATGCTCATCTGTCAAAAGAAAACCTTGCCAGTCTACCTACTCTCAGTGCCGACCAGTCCATGGGGCACCTTACAAAAGTGAATGAGATGATAGCAGTCTTCATGGGATGTCACTGAGGGGTCAAACCATTCTTGATTAATTCCAGAAGGTGGCACTGGTGCTGCATGGTGGTGGGAGGGGCCCACCCATGAGCAGTGCATTAAGAGCCAGTGGACCAAGGGTCCCCTGAGAGCAGAATGTCTGTAGCCTCTAGGTTTTTCACGGATAAAATCCAGCGGAGCATATGTACATTCCTACTCCTCCTACCCAGTGCTGTGCCCTGAGGTTGCCAGTGGCTAGCAGGGGAACTGAGAACCTCGGCATGCTCTGGAGAGGCAATAACCCAAACGCTTGGGCCCATGTGTTGCACAGCCCTTTTTCTCGCCTTGGTCAATCAAAGTCCGGCTTTCACCCTAAGTCGTTTGTCCATCCAACAAATTAAAGGGCCATACAACCTAATGCACCTAGAGAGTTGTTCTCTCTTTAAATGCTCTGAGAACCTTGGCTTCTTGGCCTCTCTTCTCCCCTTGGCCAGATATTCTCTCTACTTCACAGCGCTGACCCTGGTTCTTTATAGCAGTTGCCAATGGACAGGGACTGAGAGAAACTAGTAGAGAGGGGTGGCAGGGCCGGGACAGAGGTCATCAACATATACTTAGAGAAACTGTCCTTTTCTCCAAAACCCAAGGCATTTTCCCTGGTAGAATGGCGTGGCACGGATGGGGACTTGGGTTGCCCGGGTCTGGGCGATGGCTCCATACCTTTGTCCTTTTGGGTAGTTGCTTACCCTTTCTAAGCTCAGGTTCTTCATTTCTCATTTGAAAAATGAGGATAATGAATGTACCCACCTGCTGAGGTTTAAGGATGGCATGAGATAGCACTTGTCCAGCGTTTGACACAGGGTCTGGCACATCAGAGCTCTCCATCAGTGTCATCTCCTCTCACCAGGACTGCCACCGCAAAGACATTGCTCGACACCGATTGGCGTTCCTGCCTTGTCTTGAGGTGGGTGGTTCTGTTTGGAACATCCTTGCCCAAATCCTTCACCTTTTGTGCCTGACTAATTCCAGCTCATCCTTCTAGAATCAACTCAAGGGTTGTCCCCACAAAGAATAATACATAATACATTTACTGAGCAACTATTAAATGTCAAGCTCTCTTCTTAAGGGGTTACTTACATTATCAAACTTAATCTTCATAATAGCCCTGTGAAATCAGTTGTATCATCTGCTTTTATAAATGAGGAAACTGAGGCTTAGGGAACACAATCCCAAGTCTGTCTGAACTCCAAAGCTTGTGTTCATGCTATTATCACTCCCTGCTGACTCCACAAGTTCCTGCCCGCCCCCTGTCCCCGGCCCACTCAGAACTTTGTGCTTAAGCTGTGAGTTTACCTGTCTGTCTCCAGAGCCTGCCACGCCTGGAGGGCAGGGCTGTGCTTTGCTGCCTCTAGCCCCAGGCCCTGGCAGCCCAGTCTTGCTGAACTGGCCTTGGTCCCTCTGGGGGCCCCTCCCCTCCCTGAGGCTCAGAGACTCCCAGGTTCTGTGCTGTCACATGTTCACGATGGTGTTGAGGGGAAAATGTAGCATTTGATTCCCTACTAACAGAAGTGGTCATTCCGAGGCAATTAAATGGCCTTTTCCAAAAGCAAAACCCAACCGACTGCCTTATCCTGTCAGCCCATCTGCAGTTTGTTTTTCCATGTTTTAGGCTTCTTAAATGGCCCAGTTTGTTAATCTTTGTGTTTTATGCTCTGCCATAAAACCAGGCAGGGTTACTGGTGGAGGGTGAGGGAACTCTGAGGAAAGCTACGTCAAGAGGGCCCGTAGGGATGGCGGGGTGGGCCTTTCACGGCGGCCTGAGTTGGTGCCAGCATGGACCCAGCTCTAGAGGCCTGGCCCCACTCTCATGGAGCCACGCTGTGTGTGTATGCCCTGTATACAGTGGGTGCTCATTAAATGTTTGCTCGGCTTTGTGCCTCCCACCCCAGACAGCAACTCAGCTTTTTGTCGGGTCTAAGGAAGAAAGAGTTGAAAGTTGTTGCAGGACCTGCCAGTTTCCTCTTGGTCGTCCTTCAGGGACCAGGAACTGAGAGACTCATTGGGGCCACCCCTGCCCCCAATCCCAGGCGGCACAAGAGGACTGAGTGTGACTGGAAGTGGGGGTGCGGGCAGAGAGGTGCACAGGAGGCAGGTGTGGTGTGTGACCACACTCACATGTGAGTACCAGTCGGTGCCCTTCCAATCCAGGGGTTCCGGGAGTCTGGGTCAGGGCTGTCAGGATCACCTTGGAGCTTGTTGCAAATGCCACATTCCAACCCTGCCACAGGGAGTTTGCACTCGGTAAGGTACCTCTCCAGGTGGGTCTGAGGTGCAGCTGGATTCGGTTGATCTGGCCCAACCAAGGAAGGGCATGACTTGCCCAAGGTCGCACAGTGATCAGTCAGTGGCAGAGTTGGGACCACTCCAAGACTGTGCTCTTTCTGCCGCTCTCTGTTTCAGATTGGGGACATGTCCGAATCCAATAGAAAGCAAAATAAACCCCTTTTGGTTTATCCGTGGTTTTCTGTGACTCATACCTCAGTCCCTTGCTCACTTATGCAAACCACTGAGGATCAACATTACGTATATATTTTTATTCCACGATCTGAGCTCTTTTAAGTAACTGTGCTCGCACTCAGGTGCCCTTCCCACATCCTCATGCTGTCAGGATTGCGGGGGGTCCATGCCCCTCCCAGGCCTGCTTTTCCCCTCCACGGTGCCGCTGGGACCCTGAGGAGACTGAGCTCCCTTTGCCTAGTCTTAGCTGGAGCTTGAGAAGGGCTTAGGCTCAAGAGGGGCCAGGCTCTCCTTTAATGCAGTCCAGAAGAGGTGGTCGATTATCCTGAGTCACCTCAGATACAGGAGGATTGCTTTTTCAAACCAAGTTGAAAATAGTTGCCCAGAGAGCCCTGTGACTTAAGGATCTGAATGTCAATTCCAGCTCAACAATCACTTATTAAAGTCCACCCAGGCTCAGGGCCATTGCCTGGTGCAGCCTCGGAGAGATGCCAAGTTGGATGAGCAAGGCACAGCGGCCATCCCTGCCCTGCAGGCATCCTCTGTCTCCCCGTGTCGCACTAAGTCACCAGCTGCTCAGCATTTTGCTTGGGCCTCCTGTGCCCAACATTCAGGCAAGAGAAAATATATGCCCCTGTGGGCTGGCAGAACTCTGGCCGGATCCAGGAGGGATCCCGACCTAGCCCGTTACCAGCGCCCGGACTCATGCCGGCAACAGAAGTTGTCTGTCTCTAGGGCTGGGCCTTTCCGGTGGGTGATTAGAGGGCCCCTGGAACAAGCTCTCCAGACAGACCCCAGCACCTCTTTGTTGGTGTGGTCCCTAAAGATTCTTGATATGAAGAAAGGTAATGTTGAAATAAGATCCAATGAGAGGCAGTCCTCCTTGCAAAAAAGTCCATCTCAGGGCTACTTTTAAATATCAGCTCCCTGAGCACATGTAAGAGTTTGAAAAATAAAATCAGTCAGACAGGGATGATGAAATGCGTATGAGGTCAGTCTGGAATGAAGATGAGTGAACATGGAAGTCCTTTAGGATTTTATTTCCACACTACCCTTCAGGAGCCGGTGCATTGTGCATAGAGAAGTTACCTGTGATCTGTTTTTTCTCTCCCCATTAGACCACAAACATCAGAAGCAGATTTGTGTCTGGGATGGGGGGAGAACGTACCTCACTCCTTTTACTCTAGCCTGGGCTTCACATTCAGGCAAATGGCCATAATTCATGCACTGACGTAGTCATCCATTGATTGGCCATTTGTCGAACACTTCATTTGCCAGGCATGATGATGAAAGAAGCACAAACTGAACAAGGCATTGTACCTTCCTTCAGAGAGCTCTTTACAGGGAAAGACCAAGGCTGCAGTGATCTGTGGAATTACGTGCAGCTTCCCTGTGCTTGGCCCCAGCAGGAAGGGTTTTCTGACCTGGGGGTGGGGATAGTCAGGGAAGCTTGTAGTGTGGACTGATCCTGGCCTGTCCATCAGGGGGCAAAGCATCTTCAACAGAGACCCCAAACCTCAAATGCCAGGGGCTCTGCAATAGAGTTAGAAATAGGACGCCCCATCTAGCTGGAACAGGGAACACCTTCCCATCCATCAGGGCTATGCACAAATACAGAAGGCGCCCCGTAAGCCACGCATTGATATAATTTCAGTGTTTCCCAGAGGGGCTTCTGGGGAACACTACCCCTTCAGAAAAGAAGACCTGGGGGAGCTGGCTTAAGAAATGCTGCATGCAGTGTGGTCTTAGACATTCATAAGGCACATTAGCATGTTAAGGTTCTGAGAAGTCCTGTAGTAAAGCAACCAGTTCAACATTGCAGTGTGGTCTAAACTTACTTCACATTGAAACTTTCTCCCCTGTCATAGCTTCCATTAAAGCCTCATGGAACACTTCAGAAAAGCTGGACAGACTTGTTCCCCAGGCGTCCAACAACAGCCTGTTCAGCACAGAGCATCCCGGTTATGGGGTTTGGGGTCTTGCCCATCACTCCAAGGATGCACACTTGCTGTGAGGAATTATGGAGCATCTATCTCCAAGCAGACGGAGAGCTGCTGTGGCTGGTGCTGGTGGCACAAACCTCATTGTCATGAGTCACGCAGCCACTCCTGCCCACTCAGATCTAAAATACTTGGGAAAATGCATGGTCATGGCTGCCTCTGACACAGACTTCATGACTAACTTCTCCAAAAATGCAGCTGAAGTTAGTGAGCAGGGCCCCGACCCCAGATGAGCAAAGCTGTCAGACCACATCAGCTCTGTAAGAACTCCTTTTGCCTTGTCCCCTAGGGGTTGCTGGTTTTACTCTCTGATTCTCAAAGGGAGGGCACAGGCATTTCTACAGAGCAAGTAGCTCTTCCCTGGCTCCCCTGCCCATTGGTGGAGACAGTGATGTTCAGGTGTGCTGCCTCTGGCACACAGGATGATGGAGGGCAGCCTAGGACAAAGCTTCAGAAAAAGCTAATAGGCTTTAGAGGAGTCAGCACAGACCCAGGGCTCCTCCCACGGAGAGCTCCTGCTGGTGAGTGCCTGAACTGCATGCGCTGACCATGCAGCCACGTGTGACTGGATATGCTGCCTGGGTCAGTCTGGGATTCTGACCCATGGGGCATCTGGGCGAAGAGCACAGTGTAGGCACATCCTCGAGGACGAGCTCCCACTTCCCTTCATGAATGAATGTCTGCCAAGGATGCATATTAATCCTTTGTAAACCTACTGGTCTACTCTACTGTACAGCCTCTCAGGATAAGTTTTGTTTTGCCTCTTCAGTATCTGAAAAAGAACTTCCTTTTCTTAAGTCTTAGAATATCTCATTTCAAGTCTCAAGGGCTGCTCCTGACCTTTAATATTGAGAGAGTTGGTAAAAGCACCGTGTGTGTGTTACAGGACAACCCTTCCTTTTACATTATAACATTGATGATGGCCTCTGTGATTTCATCTTTCCAGGAAGAAGATACTCTCCGAGCTATTAATTAGCTGATATTGATCTGTTATCCATTCATTTATTCATTCCTTCTATTAAATACAAATATTTATTGAGGGGCTCTTAGGTACCAGGCACTTCTAAGCACTAGAAACAGTGAACAAAACAGTCCCTGCTCTCTTAGGGCAGAAAATAAGTAAAATTTTATTTATTCATTCAACATGTTTGTTTTTGAGGGTTTTTTTTTTTTTTGGTATGAATTTAAGGGGCACAAATGTAGTTCTGTTACATGAATATATTGCATAGTAGTGAAGTCTAGACTATTATTGTGATCATCACCCAAATAATGTACATTGTACCATTAAGTAATTTCTCATCCCTCACCTCCCTCCCACCCTTCTTATTCCACACTCCACGTCCAGGCGTACACATTATTTTGCTCTCACTCATGAAAACATGTGGTATTTGACTTTATGAGTTATTTCACTTAAGATAATGGCCTCCAGCTCCACCCATGCTGCTGCAAGACATGATTTCATTCTTTGTTATGGTTGAATAGTATTCTATTAATATATATGATGGAATTATATATATATATACACACACACATATACTCACATTTTCTTTAATCGTATGTTGATGGACACTTAGGTTGATTCCATATCTTTGCTATTGTGAATAGTGCTGCAATAAACATATAAGTACAGGTATATTTTTGATATAATGATTTCTTTTCCTTTGAGTAGAGGGATTGCTGGATTGAATGGTAGTTCTAGTTTTAGTTCTTTGAGAAATCTCCATACTGTTTTCCATAGAGGTTGTACTAATTTACATTCCCACCAACAGTGTTCCGTTCTCACTGCATCCTCACCAATATCTTACTTTTTAATAATAGCCATTCTGACTGGTGTGAGGTATTTCATTGTGGTTTTAATTTGCATTTCTGATTAGTGATTTGAACATTTTTTCATATGCTTGTTGGACATCTACATGTTTTCTTTTGAAAAATGTCTGTTCATATGTCCTTTGCCTACTTTTTAACGAGGTCATTTGAGTTCCTTGTCAATTCTGGGTATTAGTCCTCTGTCAGATACATAGTTTGGAAATATTTTTTCCCGTTCCATAGGTTGTCTGTTCACTCTGTTGATTATTTCTTTTGGTATGCAGAAGCTTTTTAGTTTAGTCTATTTTTGCTTGTGTTCCTTATGCTTTTGAGGTCTTAGTCATGAATTCTTTGCCTAGATCAATGTCCAGAAGAGTTTTTCTCAGGTTTTCTTCTAGTGTTTTTATAATGTCAGGTCTTACATTTAAGTCTTTAATTCCTCTTGAGTTGATTTTTGTATATAGTGAGAGATAGGGATCCAGTTTCATTCTTCTACATATGGCAATGTAATTTTCCCAGCACCATTTATTGAATAGGGTGTCCTTTCTCCAATGTATGTTTTTGTTGACTTTGTGAAAGATCAGTTGGCTGTAGACATGTAGCTTTATTTCTGGGTTCTCTATTCTGTTTCATTGATCTGTGTGTCTACCAGTAACCATGCTGTTTTGGTTACTATAGTCTTGTAGTATAATTTGAGATCAGGTAATGTGATGTTTCCCATTTTGTTCTTTTTACATAGGATTGCTTGGCCATTCGGGCTCTTTTTTGATTACACATGAACTTTATAATTGTTTTTTCTAATTCTGTGAAAAATGACTGACATTGGTATGTTGATAGGGGATCGCATTGAATCTGTAGATTGCTTTGGGTAATTTGATCATTTTAATGATATTCCAAACCATGAGCATGGGATGCCATTTGTTTGTGTCATCTATAATTTCTTTCATCAGTGTTTTATAGTTATCCCTTGTAGAGGTCTTTTGCCTCCTCGATTAAATATATTCCTAGGTATTTTATTTTACCTTTTTTGTAGCTATTGTAAATGAGATTGATTCTTGATTTGGTTTTCAGCTTGATCATTACTGGTATATAGAAATGCTACTCATGTTTGTACATTGATTTTTGCATACTGAAACTTTACTGAATTCATTCATCAGATCTATGAGGTTTTTGGAGGAGTTTTTAGGGTTTTTTAGGTATAAGATCCTATCATAAGCAAATGGAAATAATTTTACTTTCTCTCTCTTGCCTGATTGCTCTGACAAAGGCTTTCAGTATCGTGCTGAATAGGAGTGGTCAAAGTGGGTACCCTTGTCTTTCTCCAGTTCTTTGGGGGATTGCTTTCAACTTCTCCCCATTCAGTGTGATGGTGGCTAGGTTTGCCATATATGGGCTTTATTATTTTGAGGTATGTTCCTTTTGTGCCAAGTTTGTTAAGGGCTTTTATCATGAAGGGACACTGGATTTTATCACATGCTTTTTCTGCATCTATTGAGATGATCATGGTTTTTTTCCCTTAATTATGTGATGAATCACACTTATCGATTTGCATATGTTGGACCATCCTTGCACTCCTGGAATAAAACCCACTTGATCATGGTGAATTATCTTTTTGATGTGCTGTTGGATTTGGTTTGCGAGTATTTTGTTGAGGATTTTTGTATATTGGTCTGTAATTTTCTTTTTCGTAGTGTCCTTGTCTGGCGTTGGTGATATTGGCTTTGTAGAATAAGTTAAGTAGGATTTCCTCCTCAGTTTTTTGGAATAATTTCAGGAGGATTGGCACCAATTCTTCATCATATATTTGGTAGAATTTGGCTATGAATCTGTCTGGTCCTGGACTTTTTTTGGAGGGAGACTTTTTACTACTGATCCAATCTTACTACTCATTCATTCATTATTGGTCTGTTTGGTATTTATTTTTTTCCCCCAATCTTGGGGGGTGGTTTCTGGGAATTTCCTCTAGGTTTTCTAGTTTTTGCATATAGTTATGTTTCCCTTTTCATTGTGTTTACTTGGATCTTCTCTGTTCTGTGTTAGTCTAGCTAGTGGTTTATCAATTTTGTCTGTCTTTTCAATTTCATTTAGTTCTGCTCTGATCTTTCTTTCCTTCTGCTGCCTTTGGGTTTGGTTTCTTGTCCTAATTCCTCGAGATGCAGTGATGTTAGGTTGATCTATTCTTTTGAGGTAGGCACTTAATGCTATAGCACTGCTTTTTCTGTATCCCAGTAGTTTTGGTATATTATATTTCCATTTGTTTCAAAAATTTTTTTAACTTCTGTCATTGACCAAAAGATCATTCAGGAGCATGTTGTTTGATTTCTATGTATTTGTATTGTTTCGAGAGTTCCTCTTGATGTTGATTTCTAGTTTTATTCTGATGTGGTCTGAGAAGATACTTGACATGATTTTGTTTTGGTTTTTTTGTTTTAAACAGTCTTACTCTGTTGTCTGGGCTAAAGTGCCATGGCGTCAGCCTAGCTCATGGCAACTTCAAACTCCTGGGCTTAAGCAATCCTTCTGCCTCAGCCTCCTGAGTAGCTGGGACTACAGGCATGTGCCACCATACCCAGCTAGTTTTTTGTATGTATTTCTTTAGTAGGGAGGTGGTCTTGCTCTTACTCAGGCTAGTCTTGAACTCCTGAGCTCAAACGATCCTCCCAGAGTGCTAGGATTATAGGTGTGAGCCATGGTGCCCAGCCTTGACATGATTTTTTAAAAATTTATTGAGATTTGTTTTGTATCCTAACATACAGTCTATCTTGTAGAATGTTCTGTAAATGTGGTAGGAGTCGATATGTAAACTTTTAAAAAGTAAAATGTGACATGCAAAGTACTGTTGGTAGCCCTCAGGGAGCTTTCAGGGGCAATAAGCTGGTATCTTGTTCAGGAATTGTTGCTTATAAGGAATAAAACCCACTCAGACTAGCTCAAGTAAAAACAATTCCTACTGTTAGGAATCAGATAGCCTGCAGAAATAAAGGGCAGGAACAGCAATGAGTTCTAAAGGCCATCATCTCTTTCTGGTGCATTCACATTCTCAGCCATTTTCCCTTCCTCTTTTTTGCATTCCTTCTCTCCATCCCACCTCCCTTCCTTATTCCCTTCAAGGGGGAGGAAAGAATTGGCATCTCTACTACAGAGAGTAATTAGGGCAGAAGGGTGGTCTGAGCACAGAAAGGGCTGTTAAGAGTTTGGAGGTGAGAGGATAACTTAGAGTGCAATGGAATCAGGAAAGACTTTCTGGAAGAGGAAGCACTGTTTTGAGCCATGCTGGGGTGTGAGGAAGGTTTGGGGGGGCCCCAGTGGAGAGCAGGGGCCATTCCCAGAACAGAGCACAGCATGGAGGTGGAAGACTGCCAGTCATGCAACTCAGAGCATTGGGGGAGTGGGTGAAAAGAATCCTGATCGCTCTACTTAACATCATCCCTCTATTTTTGTGATGCCTTTGGTTGGGTTTCTCTGGCCCTCTTCAGAGGGAACAGGATGCTCCTGAGTCACATGGTTTGGATCTGCAGGCTGGACTACAGGGGCAGAGAGGGTATCACTGAGGAGGGGTCCATGGGGAGGCAGGGTTATAAAGTCACAGCTGGCAAGGGAGGGGAGTAATGCTGCTCAGTGGAGGTCAGAGCACCACCTCTTGGGACCCAGGTAACATGGCTTGAAGATTTAACCACCCATGTACCTGTTAGTAACCTGAGTGTAAAGTCATCCAGTGATAGGAGTTTTGACCAAGAAGTTAGATCACAGGTGCGGGCTCCAGTCTGCCAGTAATTTACAACTTGCTAATAGGCTCCTCTATGTTGGGTATTATAATATGACCATTTTATTGGTCATATCTGAGAACCTCCTGAGTGGTGCCATCAGAGAGGGCAGTGGGGCTCATGGAGGGGGCCCCTGGAGGAGGTGTAGGGTAAGTTGGGGCCCCTGGAGGAGGTGTAGGGTAAGTTATGTATCAGCTGCATCTGGGGCCCTCGACAGGGTGAGGACAGCAGGATTCATTTAGCATCTACAGTGGGCCAGTGCTTTCATGTAAGTCATCGTGTGTTAGCTTTACCCCAAGTCTGAAAAGTAGAGATTCTTCCCACATTTTAAGGAGGAAGCTGAGACTCAGATATCTGGCTATTATATGGTTAGATGGTGTGGCTGGGACTTTAACTTACCAAAGTCCATGTTCCTGGAATGCCACCACGCGTGCCTCCCCAAGACTCAGGTCCTGTGGCAAGTTCTTGGTGTAGGCTCTGGGTTGGTCACACAGGGCACAAGGTTTTCCAGATGGAGATGATGCTGGCCCATGGGAGAGCCCTGTAATCTGTGGCCTCTGCTTTACTCTAGAGCCCAATTCATGAGTCTGTTTTGCTGTCTGAAGTATTGTCATCAGTGGACGACATGTCGTGGATCTGGGGTTTGATGGCTTGAGTACAAGTGCCTCTTATCTGACATTTAGCCACTCTGAGCCTTGGTTTCTTTGTCTCTAAAATGGGGATAAAGTGCTGTCCAAGTATGGAGGATTATTGTCAGGACAAACTTGAGTTTGAATTTACAGGCCTCCATTCTGCTGTAAGTTCCTCAAGGACAAGAACACCTTCCATGTGCCTCTAGCTTTTACTCTTCACAGCCAACCACATTCACTTCGGGTCCAGATCTGTGGGTGGCAATGGCAGTCTTAGCTGTATCCTGCCTTGTTCTGGAGTGTGGTTTAGACCAGAGATGCTCAAACTTGCATGCATCAGAATCCCCCAGGAGCTTTTTATTTTACAGATTCTAGGTCTTCCCCTCTGGAGATTCTAATGGAGTAGGGTCAGAAAATGATTTTTGAAAAGCTCACCAGGTATTTCTGAATGGCACGCAAAGTCAGATGACAGGGGGCCCGGGTGATCTCCTGGGAGGGTGCTGCGGTTTGGGGTCTCCAGCCTCCTGGTATGTAGGGAGGGCAAGAATAGCTTTGTTCCTCTTGAAGAGGATGACAGGGAGAACCAATGTCCAGCAAAGGAAAGTGATAGGAAAGTCAGTCATGAGAAAAGCCTCATGAGGCCTTGCAGGCTGTGAGCCCCAGACCCTTGGTGGCCTGTGGGCTGGAAGGAGAGCTGTGATTGGCAGCGGCGCCAAGCATGGCTAACACAGCATGCCATTCTTTCTCATTCCAGATCGTTTTCCGGAAGATCAGCGATGTGAAACGGGAAGAGGAGGAGCGCATGAAACGGAAGAACGAAGCGCCCCTGATCTTGCCCCCAGATCACCCTGTCCGGCGACTCTTCCAGAGGTTCCGGCAGCAGAAAGAGGCCAGGCTGGCAGCAGAGAGAGGGGGCCGGGACTTGGACGACCTAGACGTGGAAAAGGGCAACGTCCTCACAGAACACGCCTCAGCCAACCACAGCCTCGTGAAGGCCAGCGTGGTCACTGTCCGTGAGAGCCCTGCCACGCCCGTGTCCTTCCAGGCGGCCACCACTTCTGGAGTGCCAGACCACGCCAAGCTGCACGCGCCAGGGTCCGAGTGCCTGGGCCCCAAGGGAGGTGGGGGCGACTGTGCCAAGCGCAAAGGCTGGGCCCGCTTCAAAGATGCTTGCGGGAAGGGCGAAGACTGGAACAAGGTGTCCAAGGCTGAGTCGATGGAGACACTCCCCGAGAGAACAAAGGCATCCGGCGAGGCCACGCTGAAGAAGACAGACTCGTGTGACAGCGGCATCACCAAGAGCGACTTGCGCCTGGACAACGTGGGCGAGGCCAGGAGTCCCCAGGACCGCAGCCCCATCCTGGCAGAGGTCAAGCATTCTTTCTACCCCATCCCCGAGCAGACGCTGCAGGCCACTGTCCTGGAGGTGAGGCACGAGCTGAAGGAGGACATCAAGGCCCTGAACGCCAAAATGACCAATATCGAGAAACAGCTGTCAGAGATACTCAGGATATTAACTTCCAGAAGGTCCTCTCAGTCTCCTCAGGAGCTATTTGAAATCTCGAGGCCTCAGTCCCCAGAATCAGAGAGAGACATTTTTGGAGCGAGCTGAGAGGTCTGTTGAAAAAAAAAAAAAAAAGTCAAAGACAAAAACCTACAGCCCTGCCCTCAATACCACCCCACCACACATGCCCACGTGACCAACGATTCCCAGATAGGCTTTTCCTGACAGAAAATCAAAAGGGGGCCAGTGGCTTAGGCGTGCTCTATCTGGAAAGAGAGACGGGAAAGGTGGCGTGCCCCTGCCCTGCAAGATGGCAGCTGCGTCTGAACCGTCTTTGCACAATTTTGGAAGAAGGGGCATGCTTCCTATTTTCCTTCGTTTTTAATTTTTTACTACCCTATTTGTACCGGAACAGAGCAGCAGCCATTTGGGGATTGGTGTATATACCAGGCTGGGCTCCTTTGCCAAGATTCTGCCCCCCCCTCCCCCGCCAAAGACTTCAGTGGGCCAGGGACTTCCCAGCATCCCCCGTCCTTGTACAGCCCGTGTCTGCCATCACCTAATATTTTCCTACAGTCATCATTTGGGACAAGGGGAACTTGAGGGACAGGAGGGTAGGGCCCGTCAACTTTGTCTCTAGTGGTTAAGGCCAAAAAGCATCAGTGGGTGCCTCCCATAGATGCTTAGAGCCAAGAATCCTCAGGTCTCCTTTCCCAAAAGAGGTGAGGGTCAGAGCTGGAGAGGCACCCTTGGGATCCCGGCGTGTGGTCCAAGCCTGCTCCTCTGTGAGAGCCAACAAAAAGGGCTCTGGAGGCTCCAGCCCTGCTCTGTGCCACTGCCTCACACGCAGGCTCCTTTGCTTCTTCTCCTTCCTGACCTCTCCCCAAGTGTCCCCGTGGCATTCCTCAGGGTACAGAGTGTCGGCAGGAAGGGTCAGAGCCCAGAATTGCTTTATTAACAAAGTAGACACACATGACCTCAGAAAAATGATTGTAGCAAGTGCTATGTTTTGATTCCCATCGGGATTGCCTTTTGGAAGGTTGTATTTTTGTCCACTGCATGGGGTCATCATAGGACATGCAGGAGCCATGCTCAGCCTTATTTTAAAGCCAACCTTTCTATTTCCTACTAAAGTCAGTAGGACTTCAAGAGAAACCAGGTAAAGATCGCAGGGCCATGGTTATACTTTCTTAAGGAGCTGGAAAGAGAATGAAGCAGGTGTTCCAGCTGTCTGAGGTGATGGAGAGAGGTAGCTGTGGTCGAGACCAGGAGCTCAGAGCAATGGTCACGGAGCTACCTAGGGGCTCTCCGAGTCCATATGCCATGATGCTTGGGGACACACCCACTGCCTCATAGGTTATTTGTGTGCCTGGGCTTCTCTCTAAAGAGGAGAGGTCTCTTCCAGTCACAAGGGAACTAGCCCAGGCTATGCCCAAGAAAGAGGTTTCAGGACCCTAAACACTGACAAGCGCAGTTAGGAGTTCAGCTTTGAGAGAGTGGCAGTAGGCGCACAGGTGACAGCATGGACTCCTCCAGGACACTGGCCTGTGTCACGTGGTGACCCTGGCACTTCTGCCTGACCAAAGATATCCAGCATTCTGAAAGCCTCCCCTGCCACCTCAGTCCTGCTCGGCAGCCACAGCAAGTCCCAGGACTTGGCCCTTCGTTGTCGGGGCAGGGCTGGCATAGACGGCCCTGGGGAGAGTCCACCCTGGACACGCTTCCCTGGGCTATGACATGATTAGATTTAGCCTCGGATGGCAGGAGAGGCAGTGATGACTGTTTGTGACCCTGCATAGAGCTGCGGGGCCTTCAGCCTCTTTAACTTGAGCAGCTGCCACCTAGTCCTCGGGGCAGAGGCTGTAACATAATCTGCAGTGCCACCTGCCCCCTAATGTTTTAGGTTGCCATTCCTTAAACGTGTTCCTAAAGCCAGGACCCCTAATCACCTGGTTGCAGAGGCACTTACCCCTGGAGACTTCGCTGCCTCCCAGCTCTCTGGGGACGTGGTGACAGGCTCTGGTCCAGCATCTGGCCGGCCATGGTGGAGAGGCCCTGCTACTTCCTCCCAGCTCTGAGGGGCGGAGATGCTGGGGAGGCGTTGAAGTCCAGACTCGATGTGGAGGGAAATAAAGCTTCAGGAATGCACGGCTGGATCAGTGCAAACTGGGCTAAAGACTGGAAGCCCAGATCCTGCGATGGGAATCTGTTCGTCTCAGGGTCGCAGGGCCCACAGCGCATGCTCCCGTGGCTAACAGTGAGCACCGCGAGTGTGGGCTATGTATGTGTTTATTCTTCTCCATTTAAGGATTAGAGGGATTTTTTTTTTTCTTTTTTTGCTATAATGGTTTTCCTGAAAAAACATTTTTTAAGTGAGCCAAATCTTTCTCTTTTCCTCCTTTATGACATGCTTGGCTGCTTCGTGCTGACTACCTAGCCTTGCTAGCACACTACTCGGGTTCCCAAGCCAAGGCTGTGAGCTTCAGGTACCACTGACCTGACCCTTCCAGTAGAAACTGTTATCTGGTGGCTGGAGAGAGATTAGGGGAACAAAAAGTTACTAGGTTCAGACAGAACATTTAGACTTTAAAAAAATTATGCAGAGAGATACAGATTTGTCTGGGACATTTTGAGGGGACAGGGCATGATGTATTGCCTCGTTGTCCATTAAGTGCCAGTTACTTGAGCTCTGCTAAACTCTTTACTTTGAACGTCATTCGTAGGGAAGCTCCATTTCCCAGAGAATATCCCGACAGGCTGCTTTGAAGGGGGGAGGTCCTGCTCCTGTCACTTGGCTGCTTGTTGAACATGCTCTCCTCTGCTGCTGGAGGTGAGGGGGTAAGAGTCAGCTCTAAGAAATAACATGGTCAGCAAGAGGCTATGTTTGGTCTTGGTGAACGGTGCTGACTCCAGCAATGGGTGTTGCCATCCCATATGCCCACAAAGGGCTCCTCCACTGGGCATTACACAATAGCTAAAGGAAGGAGAGAGAGGCAGTCATTTGATTAAGCTCTGGTCTAGTGCACAATTAACACAACTAATTAATTGCATTAATGAAAGCTACATTATGCTAAAGGCATAACGTTACAACATTAATGTTACAACACAGTCCAAGTGTTTAAAAAGCTGTGCCCATTTCACCAGCCTTCTAGCAAACTTCTGAAAGTTCATTTGTTGCTTTGAGTTCTTGTTATCCAATTCCCGGGGCCTGTCATACCCTCAACCTCTTAGATCCTACGTGCTGCTGTTGTCCAGACGACAGCCCCGCTCCTGGAATCCTCCTCTTTCAAAAGCGGAGAGAGCTGGGCAAGGGGTGAAAACGCACTCCACCACCACCCCGAGCCATAGAGCGTGCTGCTTCTCCAGATCCTTAGGTGGAAGGTCAAAGTATTAAACCAACTGTCAAACTTTTTGTTCAAGTCCATGGGGGGACTCCACAAACGCTTTAGGAGTACTAGGTGGAGGAAGATCTTGTTTTCCCCTGTGGCACTAACCACCATATCACGTGTACACTCTGGGAAATTTTAGGAGCCCTGGTGGAGAGAGAAGTTGCTGAGGTGCATTTCATTAATAGAGCGTACAGTGTTTTGCAATAAAGACATTTAGCCTTAAGACCCTTGAATGGAACTCCAGCTGTGATGGAGCTGCCAATGCCCCGTCCTCTCTCCTCACCTAGTGTTGCTTACCAAGGAGGCTTACTGAGGGCACACCTGAGCCCCTGGACAGCCTCTCCTCTGTTGCTAAATCATTGTTACTGCCTTCTCACTTGCTTCGATAAAAATTACCTTCACCAGCTCCTGTGCCCTCCACCTGGAGGAGACGACTTCACTGGCCTCTCAGCACGAACTGCAAACATCAGAGAAAGCACCATTTTCTCACCAAAGGTGTTCATGTTGAGAAGTTTTAACTTCCACCCCTGACAATTTAAAAGAATCAATGTGAATTTGTCTGCAGCTTAAATTAGTTTCAAATGAAACTTCATTCTCATGTGAGCATATCAGACTTATTCTGGAACCTCTAGAACTGGACTTGAATACCCTGCAGGTGCCCGACCAGCAGGGGAGCCCTCCCTGCCATTAAACTTTTCTTAGAGCCAGTGTCTCTCTGTGACTTCTGAGTCATCCAATGGATCCATTCGTTGTTCAACGAAAGGTCACAGATCTTGTATCAGGATATGAACTGATTGAGAAGGATGCAACCCCCCCCCAATGAATGTATTCTCTTAATATTCAGACACGGTATTTGTGCATCAGTTGGAGACTGTCCACATCTGACATTTCACAGACACAAGGGCACTTCTGCTCATGAGCAGTTCATCATTCTGGGGCTTCTCCTTTTATTAACACTCTTTCCATTGAGTCTGCCAAATCCTTTATTGCGTTTTTTCCTTTGCATCTGTCACTTTATCCAAATGAGCATGAATAAACAAAAGTGCAAATGGGCTGATACTATTCTTGTGGTCAGCTGAGGATGCTGCCAGGAACTCCGCTGTATGTCTGTGGCTTGGGAATGTTAAGAGGAACATGTGGGCTCCTCCATTGATGATATTCCTTTCTCAACATTTTTAAACAAGCACAAATGATATTTGTAAAAAAAAAATTATTTATTACAGTAATAAACTATTTTATACATGATACTTGCTTTTGCCGTTCCTTAAATAATTTTAAGTCGATGAAATGGTGTTCTGACCTAAGATGACAGAATGAGGATGGTATTTTCTATTTCTTTTCAAGAGTTTGGGAAGCTCCAAAATTGTTTTTGAGAACACAAAATTCTGGATGTGAAGATATGTGGCTGCATGATCTTACAGTAGAGCTCCAAGTGCACAGAGATTGCCTTCAAAATATGGCTTCACTGGACAATTGTATCACACATTGAATTGAGATATATCTGAAGTTGACCTCCCACTTAGAAGTGAACTTCCCCCCCCCATAACTTTAGGGGGTACAAGTGCAGTTTTGCTACATGGATATATTGCATAGTGGTGAAGTCTTGGCTTTCCATGTAACTATCACCTGAATAGTGTACATTGTACCCACTAAGTAATTTCTTACCCCTCACCAATCCCCCCACCCTCCTGAGTCTCCAACATCTACCATTCCCTATGTCCATGGGTACACATTATTTAGCTCCCACTTATGAGTACATACAGTATTTGACTTTCTATTTCCCTTAAGATAATGGCCTCCAGTTCCATCCACGTTGCTGCAAAAGACATGATTTCATTCTTTTTTGTGGCTGAATGATATTCCATTGTATATATATACCACATTTTCATCTATTGGTGGACACTTAGATTGATTCCATATCTTTGCTGTTGTGAATAGTGCTGCAATAAACATCTGAGTGCAGGTATCTTTTTGATATAATGATTTATTTTCCTTTGGATAGATACCCAGTAGTGGGATTGCTGGATCAAATAGTAGTTCTATTTGACAAATCTCCATACTGTTTTCCATAGAGGTTGTACTAATTTACATTCCCACCAATGGCATATAAACATTTGCTTTTCTCCACATCCTCACCAACATCTTTGTTTGTTTTTTACTTTTTAATAATAGCCATTCTGACTGGCGTAATATGGTGTCTCATTGTGGACTTCATTTGCATTTCTCTGATAGTGATGTTGAGCATTTTTTCATATGCTTATTGACCATTTGTATGTCTTCTTTTGAAAATGTCCATGTCCTTTACCCACTTTTTACTGGAATTTGGGATTTTTTGTTGAATTCCCTGTAGATTCTGGATATTAGTCCCTTTTTGGATGCATTGTTTGCAAATATTTTCTCCCATTCTGCAGGTTGTCCCTTCCTTCTGTTGATTATCTCATTTGCTGTGTAGAGGCTTTGTAGTTTAAGTCCCATTTGTCTATTTTTGTTTCTGTTGCTTGTGCTTTTGAGGCCTTAGTCATGAATTCTTTGCCTAGATCAACATCCAGAAGCGTTTTGCTCAGTTTTCTTCTAGTATTTTTATGATGTCAGGTCTTACATTTAAGTCTTTAATTCCTCTTGAGTGGATTTTTGTATATAGTGAGAGACAGGGATCCAGTTTCATTCTTCTGCATGTGGCTTTCCAATTTTCTCAGCACCATTTATTGACTACAATGTCCTTTCCCCAGTGTATGTTTTTGTTGACTTTTTCAGAAATCAGTTGGCTGTAGGCACATGGCTTTATTTCTGGGTTCTCTATTCTGTTTGGAAGTGATCCTTTTTATTTTGAACAATTTGAACTAAAACTTGTATAAAATATATTAATGCTTCCTGCCTTTTAAAACACAGTATGAAGAACATAACTGAATCTTTTCTGAATGATTCAGCATCATGAAGTTTTGATCTGTGCCTTATTTCACTGATAGTCTCAAAAACTATTAAAGGACTACTTGCCCCTAATCTAAATAGTCCTAATCTAAATACACTGGCATGGTTTCAGTTCTGCTTTTATTTTAATAGGTATTGCTTCTTGCTCATGGCAAGACTCCACGATACTGCCAACCTGAGTTCTTATTTAATATCTCGTGGACTACATTTCAAACATGACTCTTCTCTTTCTACAGGCAGTATAACTTAATTTGGGGATGAGGAATCTGTGTTGTACAAGCCTCTGTTTCATCTCATAGGGTCACAATATGAATACAGTATTTTCAATGATGTCCTACCTTCTTAATTACCTTGCAGAAAAGCATAATAAAAATAAGGGTGATAGTGTTTAAAATTCCAAATGGTAGATGTTGATTTCACAAGTGTCACCCACTAAAGAGCTCACTAAACATTATATTCTTTAGACATCTGCAATGCTGGAAAATCATCTTTGTGAATATGGTTTTTGTAATTAGTCAAAAGTACTAGTAATACAGACCTAACTAATAAATACCTTTTGGGTGCCAAATGGGGTTCAACTATTTTAAAAAGGGAGAAAGGCCTCAGAGAGGCTTTCTCAAAATGCACTGAGAAGGTCTGTACTGTCAAGACACCTTGGCTTCTCATGTTGGCCACACGAAGGGAAGGAACACTACTGTATAGATACATTCTGTCACATGTGCTAAAAAACAAACTCACATGGTTAATTTCTTATATTCAGTCAACAGTAATATTAAGCAAAGGGACGAGTCTCAATTTCTCTAAGGGAAACCCCCCCAATTGCTATTCTCTCAATATATAGATTATACAATTATGTGTATAATTGATAGATTTTTTTTCTCTAGGCCTATAGTCTTTAATAGAACAAAATGTTTTCTGCTGTCAAACAAATTAATTTGAAGAAATAATACTTTTAACTCTTCTTGTGTGGTCCCAAGAATTAGTCAAAATGCCTGAGGCTTAGGTATCCTTCAGATGCCTTGCTTCCCTCCTCGGTTATCATCTCAGCAATTGTGCTTGGAGCTCTTGGTCTTGACCACAGAGCCAGGTTGGGATCAGGGGATTCTGGGGCTGGAAGTGACCTTGGGGGCTTGTCTAGTCTTTTCCCAACACCGTGCCTGAAGTTGCTCAGGGCTGATGACATATCCTCAGCTGAACTGCTCTGTGTGCCCAGGCATCTCATTTCGAGCAACTCCAAGATTTTAGTTCATATGCATGGAGAGAGAAGGATTATCATTTTCATATTACAGCTGAGGAGTAGTAAGAGGTTCACAGAAAACAATGGTCCTGGATAATCCACATATCAGTTAATTAGACCTTAAATACAGAGGTAAACACAGTAATCATTTACTCATTCCTAAGAACCATTCTAAATCATCTAATAGTTTCAAGGAGGCTGGGCATGTTGGCTCACATCTGTAATCCCAGTGCTTTGGGATGCCAAGGCAGGATAATAACTTGAGGCCAGGAGTTTGAGACCAGCCTGGGCAACAGCAAGACCCCATCTCTACAAACAAATAAAACACTAAGCAGGCATGGTAGCATGCACCTGTAGGCCCAGCTACCTGGGAGGCTGAGACAGGAGGATCGCTTGAGCCCAGGAGTTTAAAGTTACAGTGAGCTATGATGACGCCACTGCACTCTAGCCTGGGCAACAGAGTGAGCTCCTGTCTCAAAAAAATATATATATATAGTTTAAAAGAAATTCAGGATCATTACTTTCAAATATATCCACTGACTCTTCCGATATAGTTTAATAAATGAGTATGCCTATTTGTTTTTATATAAATGGTGTCTTTGGACAAGCTCCAAATCTTTTGTATTATTTATATATGTAGATATATTAGACACACTTCCCTATGACCATTTTATACTCCTTTTTTTTTTTTTCTTGGCAAGCCCTTTCCTTCCAAGTAAACTTCATCCACACTCTCCTTGGCTGGCCACAAATCATGTTAGTCCATGAGGTTTTACTGCATTCATTTGGGCACTGACTCCTCCCCCAGTCTCATTCCCTCCTTAAAACTTCTCAGCACCCTTGCCTATCCTGCAGAAATTATTCCACAACATTGAGAAGGATGGAATCCTCCCCAACACGTTTTATGAAGCCAACATAACCCTGATACCAAAACCAAGAAAGGACACAACAAAAAAGGAAAACTACAGACCAATATCCCTTATGAATATAGATGCAAAAATTCTCAACAAAATTCCAGCTAACCGAATCCAGGTGCTTATTAAGAAAATAATCCATCATGACCAAGTGGGCTTCATCCTAGAGATGCAGGGATGGTTCAACATATGCAAATCTATAAACATAATTCACCACTTAAACAGAAGCAAAAACAAAAACCATATGATTCTCTCAACAGACACAGAAAAAGCATTTGACAAAATTCAACACCCTTTTATGATAAGAATGCTTAACAAAATAGGCATAGATGGGGCTTACCTAAAAATGATACAAGCCATATATGACAAACCCACAGCCAACATCATACTGAATGGGGAAAAATTGAAAGCATTCCCAGTTAGAACTAGAATCAGACAAGGTTGCCCACTATCTCCACTTCTATTCAACATAGTGCTGGAAGTCCTGGGCACAGCAATCAGGCAAGAGAGTGGAATTAAAGGCATACAAATGGGAACAGAAGAGATCAAACTCTCACTATTTGCTGATAATGTGATATTATATCTAGAAAACCCCAAGGATTCAACCAAGAGGCTCCTGGAATTGATAAATGAATTCAGTAAAGTCTCAGGATACAAAATCAATACACACAAATCAGAGGCATTCATATACGCCAATAGCAGTCATACTAAGAACCTAATCAAAGACTCAATTCCCTTCACAATAGCAACAAAGAAAATAAAGTACCTAGGAATATATTTAACTAAGGAGGTAAAAGACCTCTACAGGGAGAATTATGAAACATTGAGGAAGGAAATAGCAGAGGACATAAACAGGTAGAAAACCATACCATGCTCGTGGGTCAGCAGAATCAACATTGTTAACAGGTCTATACTACCCGAAGTGATCTACAGATTCAATGCAATCCCTATTAAAATACCAACATCATTCTTCACAGATGTAGAAAAATTAATTTTACACTTCGTATGGAACCAGAGAAGACCCCACATAGCAAAAACAATTCTAGGCAATAAAAACAAAATGGGAGGTATCAACTTACCAGACTCCAAACTTTATTATAAGGCTATAGTAATCAAAACAGCTTGGTACTGGCACAAAAATAGAGCCATTGACCAGTGGAACAGAACTGAGAGCCCAGATATAAAACCATCCAAATATAGCCACCTAATCTTTGACAAAGCAGACAAAAACATACACTGGGGAAAAGAATCCTTCAATAAATGGTGCTGGGAAAACTGGATAGCCACATGTAGAAGACTGAATCAGGATC
>RJWJ010020900.1:0-28525 GCA_004363605.1 Indri indri | reverse complement strand
TGATAGTATATGACAAAGATGATGGGATGTCACTCCTGGTCAACATTATGTTATCTAAGACTTTGTATTAACACACTGGAGCTAGAGACTCTTTGTGAGCTTGATGAAGTAAGCAGCCATTTAAAGAAGCCCATGTGACAAGGAGTTGAAGGTGGCATCTAGGAACTACAGGCAGATACCAGGACATGAACATAGTCCCTGGAACAGCCAGCAAAAGGCTAGAGCCCTCAGTCATACAGTGGGAAGGAAATGAATTCTGCCAATAACGCAAATGGCCTCAGAAGAAGATTCTGGCCCAGTCAAGCCTCCAGATGAGAACACAGCCCAGTCAACACCTTTATTGCAGCCTTGTAAGACTGAGCAGAGAACTCAGATTTTACTCTTAATGCACAAAAACTTTGATATAATAAATTTTTCTTTTAAGCCTCTAAGTTTGTGATAATTTGTTATGTAGCTATAGAAAACAAACACACCCACCAAAATGGCAAAAATACAGCACAGACAATACCAAGTGTTGACAAGGATGTGGAACAATTGGAATTTTCAGACAGTGCTAAAGGGAGTAGAAATTGGTTCATAAAACTGTTTGGCAGCATATGCTAAAATTTATATACATATTCACACAGTAAGTCTTCACTTAGTGTCATTGATAGGTTCTTGGAAACTGCAACTTTAAGTGAAACTACATATAACAAAACCAATTTTACCATAGGCTAACTGATACAAGCAAGAGTTAAGTTCTTAAGGCACATTTTTGGTCACAAAAACGTCACCAAAATTCTAAGACCCCAAACACTTCTAATATTAAACATTGAAATAAATGTGAGCTCTGCATACATTTAAGAAAGGTTAATAAATACAAGTACCTAATTGTTACCTAACTTACCTAATTTTTGGTGAATCAGTGAGTGATGGCGGTTGTGGTGGTGGGTTAAATCAAGGAATAAATATTTGCAAGGTGAAAATTGTAAGGAGTACCTCTTCCCACACAGTTCAAAAACAAACATGGCAAGGTCACTGAGCACTTTTGTACCTCATCCTTTATTGCTGTGCATTTGTATGACTATTGTATACTTGAACAATTTTTATTTGACAGAAATTGTATTCATTCATTTATTCATTAATTCTCTAACTCATTTATTCCAGTTCAGGGTTGCATGTGGCCAGATTCTCTTCCAGCAACTCAGGGGGCAAGGCAGGAACCAACCCCGGACCGAACGCCATCCCATCACAGGGTGCACTCACACACCCCTCCATACTCACTCAGACTGGGACAATTTAGATACACCAGCTAACCTAATGTGCACATCTTTGGGAGGTGGGAGGAAACTGGAGTAACTGGAGAAAACCCGTACAGACATGGGGAGAATGTGCGAACTCTGTACAGACAGTGTCCTGGGCCAGGAATCAATTTATTTTCTCATGAACATTTAACACAATGACGTTGAATGAAACTGTGTTACTGTGTATATGTATCTCCTATAACTCAGCAATTTTATCTGAAGTATATGACCAAAATAAATGCACACATGTTTACCAAAAGGCATGTCTAAGAATGTCCTGAGTCACATTATTTGTAATCGTCCCAAACTGGAAACTACCCAAATATTCATCATCGGTAAAATGAAGAGCAAATTTTGGTTTATTCATAAATAGAATGCTACACAGCAATGAAATAAATGAACCACAGATACACATAATGTGGGACTTACAACCAAAAGGTGGAGAGAAAGAAGTTGGTGGTTTATGTAAAGTTCATAAACAGGCAACGCTACCCTGACCTGCCAGAAGTCAGGATGGTGGTTATTCTTGTAGGGTGGCGACTGGAAGGAGGCATAAGATGGGCTTCTGGGGAGCTGGCCATGTCACCCTCTGTTTCTCTATACATGGGGTGTTCACTTGCAGGGGTGGGGAACCTGCGGCTTTCTGATTTCAAGATTGTTCTTTTTTAAGCACCAAAGGAGGCAAGAAAAGCTTTATCTTTCTTGGCTGCACCCCTTTTAATAAAAGGATTTGTTCTGCAAAATTTGGATTCAGTCAAAATGCCGCCCTTAAGGACCTAGGAGGCCACAGGTTCCCCACCCCTGCATGTGCATACTTTCATGTATGAGTATGATACTTTAACTAAAATTTTACCTAAAGATAATTTTTCCTCTGTATATCTTCCCTATACCTCTTCTGCCTCCATTTTACTTGCCCCTTTGTACTTTGGCTTCAGAAGAAGAAAGAGAAAGAGAAAAAATTAAAACAGCTAACAAATGGTAAAAACCAGGAAGCGAATCCATGTTGCATGCTTTTCTAATAAAAGACTACAGGCTCTTTATTTATGCATGTATTTCTGAACCGATAGAGAGTGGGTTGTATAAAGCATGTCCTTGTATCCCTCAACAGTACAGTGTGTTTTTTCTCAGAAAACATATTCTTATATAACCACAATACAGTTAGCAAATTCCAGAAATTTAACATGGATACAATAATTTCATGTAATCTGCAATCCATATTCTAATTTTGTCAATTTTCTCAGTAATGGGATTTACAGCATTTTTCTTTCCTTATTTCCCATTTATCTATCTATCATCAGTATGAACTCATAGCTTTTCAATGATTCATAGTTTGTTATTAGCCTTAATTACTTTGATGTTCAATTTTCCCAGATTTGGCTAGTGGAAGTCCCTTCAACCTGTTTCTGTGTCCTTTTGGCAAGAAAAATAATTTTTTCAGCACTTCTCTACCTTCTCACACAAAATGTGCCAGGCTCACATTTTATTTTCCCTAACCTAGTCCTGAAATCAGCCATTTCTCTAAAGAACCCTAATTTCTTTTAGTGGAAAATGGTATTAGAAGCCAAAATTTGGACCTCAAGTATGTCATTGTTACTGTGGTGTCTTGCTTCCAGTCTTTTCAAGAAACAGAGATGAAAATACGCATATATATGTATTCATATATATTCATCATATATATATTCACATATATATATATATATATATGTAGGGCTTTTAGGAAATGACTAGGCTATGAGGACTCTGCCTTCATGGATGAGATTAGTGACCTTATAAAAAGGCTTGAGGAAGCAAGTTTGTCCCTTTTTCCCTTTTTGCCCTTCCACCATGTGAGGACACAGCAAGAAGGCACCATCTTGGAAGCAGAGAGCAAGCCCTCACCAGACACCAAATCTGTTGGTACCTTGATCTTGGATTTCCCAGCCTCCAGACCTGTGAGAAATAAACTTCTATTCATAAATGGCTCAGTCTAGGGAAGATATTCCAGGCTGTTATAGCAGCCTGAATAGACTAATATTATACATATGTATTCATAAGTATATACATATATACACATATATGTATATGAAAAATATCTGGTAAGAGAGTAGAGAGCAGAATTAAATAAACAAACGGGGCTTCCTGTCAGTGCTATTGCCTCCTTACTTCTCTCAAATTGTCTGAATTCTTAACCTTGACCTTTGTACACCCAGCCCAGTCTATACATTTATACAGTACTTTGTATCCCCTTTGATACTCATGACAACCCTCTGGTAGAGCCAGGGCATTATCATTATCATCAATTTATAGACGAGGAAACTAAAACTCTGAGAAGTTAAATGACTATTTCAGAGTCTCATTGCTAATAAGGGTCTAAAATTTCAAGTCTAGTGTTGGTTATGTTGCTGTTTACGTTCCACTCAGAAAGTGTGTTGGTCCTTGAATGTAGCTGGACACTTCTCTCAGTACAGACAGTATAGATGGAAGTCAGGAGTTCCCCCCACATCTATGTGACTATGAATTCCCAGCTTACCCCCACACCTACATGTGTGCTGTGTGAAAGAACTAAGCTGTTTTATTTTTAAGCCATTATTGAATAATATAGATTCTTCTCCTTAATTTCTGTCTAAAATAATGTGGCATACAAGTAACACTTTGGAAACTTTGGAATCCATTTTTGGAAGAAAGTCAAACCACTGTAGAGCTAATAAAAATATGGCATAAATGTAAATGCAGCCTGCATCTTTACAAAATCTTATCAAAAAGATTCCGTGTTTAATCATTTATGGACTTAAGAAAGCCCTGCCAAAGATGCAAGTTATGAGAATATTATTTCTTGAACATAGTCTGAGATATTTGGAAACAGTAATTTCAGAGAGTAGTGCTCTTACAGAAAGTACATATATCTATCATATCTGATAGCATTCTCTCTACACAAGTCATGTTGAATGAATTAAGTCCTATATCCATGTTTAGATATAGTTTTATCACCCTGACATGTGTACAAAAGATAGAATTTTATGTGTCAGTTGCAGAAAATCGTGCCTTCTTACATTTGCGTCACATTTCTCCTAGGAGAGGATCTTCCATGAGCATAGAAAATTGATTTGATTTACCTAAATAATGGGGCAACCACAAAACCCCTCAGAGCTTCTTATACAGGGTAGCTTTGCTACAGGAGGTCTGTGGCTCTTCTCCTCTGAGAAAAAAACTCACTGTGTCCTTTATCATTGAAATACCTGTGCTCCATTAGGGTTTCCTGGTTTATAACATTATGGGCTGATGGCTATTCTTCCCCGCTTTGAGACTAGAGGTAATGTATGTTACCACTTCCTGATTCTGACCTGTGGCAGACATTGCTAATCAATTGTTTTTCAGACTTTCTCCTACCATCCATCATCCCTTCCATCATTGTTAGTTCATATGTACTCTCTTAGTTTATACAGGAAGTATAGTTCAATAGAAAAAACATGGGATTGGGAGTCCGGAAACCTGGATTATGTCTCAATTTTACCTGAAAATATCTGTGTCACTTCGAGCTATTCAATTCACTTTTTCATCATAATGATTCTTAAAGTTCTTCAAGCTCTGAAATTCAGGCATCTATTTCAGGTACAAAGGTATGTACTAGATACACAGTAACTAGTTTAATAAAAGGAGTCTTTTCACCCTGCCTGGATTTTGATATATACCTGCATGCACATAAATACGGGGACCAAATAAAGCCAAATATTATGATGCTCACTTAAAAAGAAGGACAGGGGTCTAAGTGGGAACTTCATTTATTCATTCATCAAATATTTATTGAGATCTTTCCATAAGCCGGCTACTCTTCTAGGCACTGCAGATCCAGCAGTGAACAAGACTGCTCAAGGACCCTGTTCTTCTGAAGCTTCCATTTTAGAATGTGTGGAGGGACAAACAATAAACACATAAAGAAATTAAAAGAAAAATACAATCTCAAATGGCAAAAAGTGCTACGAAAAAAATAAAACAGAATGATGGAACAGAGAATAGCCTGAAAGATGTGCAGGTACTTTAGGATGAATCATCAAAGAAGACATCTCTGGGCAGGTGATAGCTAAAGTGAAACCTCTGGCCAGTCAGGCAAAGGTCTGGTGTTAGAGCTTTCAGACAAAGGCACAGCTTGTGTAGAGAAGGGTTTCCCAAGACAGCTTTGTTTGTTGGAGGAAGAGAACAAATGCCAGTGTCATTGCAGCACAGTGAATGATGGGAGACTTACCGCACACAAGGTGAGACAGGTGAACTGGGCAGATGAGGATTCCATTTGGACAGGAGAACACCTTCTCTGCACAGGCAGGCATAGAGCTTGTAGGACACAGCTTTTCCTTTTTGGAAAGAGTATAAGGTGGGATTGAGCGACACCAACTGTCAGTCTAACTGGGCCTATCATTGATTTAGGTTTCTTTTCCCAGAAATCCTAAACTCAGTTGGAAATCCATATTTCAATCCAAGACATTTACCATATTTTTCCTCTAAAACAACCAATTGCATTCAGCAGAGGAAACATCACCCTTTCCCAGAAGAGTGGATCATGAGACAGTGAGAGAGAGAGAGAGAGAGGTGATGAAGAATTAAATATTATAGGTGATGAAGAATTAAATCATGCAGCTAACTTGTTCAGAGGCTGGGAAAGGTACTTTACCTCTCTTCATGTCTGTTCTGACAACTGTAAAATGGAGGCTTTGATAACTTAATCTTGGTAGTCTTTTGCCCACTCTAAAGTGGACTTGTTTATTCGTAGCTCTAAAATAGATTTTTAAAATAATTTTCTTGCTATTTAAACAATCTCCGCCATATTAGACTTAACATACATTTTCTAAACATTACAATTTACACTTCTATCCTTAATAGTGTACATAAACAATTTATATTGTTTGGATGATTTATTTGCACTGTTTTCATATGATTTTCATACGATTTATTTTCATGTAAGCACATATGTTCTCATTAAATTTCGTTGTGTTACCTTGCAATCCATATTTGCAACAAGATAAATTAAAAACTGAGTCCTGTAGGACTCCACCCTACACCAACATTTGGGGTCACTCATTTAATCAGATGAGAATCTGCACATCTCTTTCATCATTGGTATATCATGAATCATGAAAATTCTACTCTTTTTTTCATCTTATAACACTCAAGGCAACATTTACCACTTTCCAGAGATTCAGGAACTCTCATATTCTGCAAGATTCCTTAAAGATCAGCAATCTAATCCATAGTACTAGTATTTTGACAATTAATTTGATGAGTCCCAGAGGGGTAAACTCACTTGAAAGGAAGTTCTCTCTGATAACTCTTAATCTAAGTAGGATTTCAATTCTTTCCTACCAACATCTAACCTATATTTCCAGTCTGGCTGTCAATCTCCATTACAGAAAATATAAAGTAAAATCAACATATTTTTATTATTTTCTTTAAGCTAGATCTAATGATTTTTTATAAGCTTTGATTATTTCCATCCATTTACCTTTCTGATAATGTAATTTGGTCCATGTCATTCTTTAATGTGTCTTAAATTATGTGTTCTTCCTTTCATATTTTGTTTGTTTGTTTGCATTACAATGTCATTTTATTTAGGAGGCAAAGGATATGGAATGGGCAATTCACGAAAGGAGAAATACAAATGTAGATAAAATACAGGAATATATGGTCCCCCTCTCATGGTTCTAAATTTTGTAATACAAAATTTAGGCAATGAAAAGACACATTTTGCCTATAAATTGAAGAAATGTAATAGCTAGTATAGATAAGAGTGATATCCCACTCTGGTGGTGGGAAAATAAACTTGTATAACCATGCTGTAAGGAAACATTTGATCTGCACTTTTGATCTGGATTTTCCCCTTCAAATAATTTATCTTAAGGAAATAATCAGTGCTGTGCACAATGTTATGTCTAGAAAGATATTTATCATTTGAGGGTTAATAATTTAGAACGATCTAAATGTCCAACATGAAGCATTACAAATTAGGTTAAATGAATTATGGTACATCTATTCAATGGAATGCTATATACCTATTAAATTTAAAATGTTGTAGAAACATATTTAGTGATGGAGAAAATGCTCACAACATATTAAAAACACATATTCCAAGCTTGTGTCTATACTATGATCCAATTTTCACCAATTTTTTTTAATATGTATAAATAATTTAATTATTTATGCACTCATGACCCTGGACTAGACACTGGAGATAGACAGATATATAACAGTCATGGCCTCAACAGCAGTGTTGTTTGCCTACCTAAGAGCAGTTTTCCTCTTTTTCCTATTGCAGAGTCCCAGTTTTGTTCAGTTGTGGATTTCTTTCCCACTTAAATCCGGAGTAAATCCTAAATTTAAGCTAATCATGGTGGTCCTCTTCTTACAGTACTGGCCACTGTGACTTAAGGGAAGGTCTGTGGGTATGTATGGGGGTTGCTTATGGGAAAGGATTCCCGCTCTTAAAGAATCATGCCAGAAAAGATTGACACCTTTACTTTGGTTAAATTTTACCTGAATGGGATGCAAATCACTGCTCCAGCAGTTTTTGTCCACGAGGATAATTAACAATTTTTAGCAGTCTTCATTCCTTTGGGTGAATCCATGTTTATATCAAGAATTACTTTCCTTCTGTCTGAAGTACTTTAACATTTCTCATAGAGCAGGACTGCTGGAGATGAATTTCTTCTAACTTTTGTGTATCTGAAAAGTGTTTATCTCATCTTCATTACTGATGGATAATTTTGCTGGGTATAGCAGTCAAGATTGAATGGTTTTCTTTCTACATTAAAGATTTTTATCCACTATCTTCTTACATATCGTGACTTTAACAAGAAATCTGCTGTCATCTTTATCTTTATTCTTCTGTACATAGTGTGTTCCCCCCTCCCTCATGTTGTTTTCAAGATTTTTCTCTTAATCATTAATTTTGAGCAAATTAATTATAATGTACCAGGATGTGGTTATCTTCATGTTCTTATGGTTGTGGTTTACCTAGCTTCTTGGATCTACAGGTTTACAGTTTTCATGAAATTTGGAAAGTTTTCTACTCTTATTTTTCAAATATTCTTCCTGTTCCCCCATCTTTGTCCTCTCCTCTGAAGACACTAATGATACATATATTAAGCTGCTTGAAGTTGTTTCACAACTCACTTATGCTATGGTCATTTTTTAAAAATTTGCTCTCCATGTGTTTCATTTTGAATAGTTTCTATTGCTTTGTTTAAAAATTCATTGAACTGTTTTTTGCAATGTCTGGTCTAACATTAATTAATCCCATCCAATGTATTTTTTAACTTAGACACTCTATTTTTATTTTCTAGCAATTTTTGTGTCTTTTTTTTTTTTTATACTTTCCATGCCTCTGTTTAACTTTTGAACACATGGAATACTGTTACATTAACTTTTCTAATGTCCTAGTCTGCTAATTCATCTGTGTCTGGGCCAGTTTCAGATTATTGATTTTTCTCCTCACTGTGGATCATATTTTCCTGCTTTTTCATGCCTGGTAATTATTTGTTGGCTGTCAGACATTGTGAATTTTACCTTGTTGGAAACTGAATATTTCTGTGTACTTATAACTGTTTCTTGACCCTGGTTCTGGGATGCAGCTAATTTACTTGTAAAGAGTACAATCCTTTGGGTCTTGTTTTTAATATTACTTAAGCACCACCAGAACATCTTTTAGTCTAGGATTAATACTTTCTCACCATGGAAGCACACCTTTCTTAGTTCTCTACCAATACCCTGTGAATTACAGGGTTTTCCATTCTGGCTGATGAAAACAGGCACTATTCCCAGTCCTGTGATAGTGCTGGGCACTGTTACTTCTAATCTTTTTGAATGGTTCATTTTTCAGCCTCAGGTAATTTCCTCACGAATGTGTACTCTGGAAGGGGATCCTCTACAGATCTCCAAAGTTCAATCTCTATGCAGATCCTTCCTGTCTGGTATCCTGTCTCATGAACTTCAACTATCTTCAGTCTCCCAAATACTCACCTCTGTCTCATCAATTCCAACTTGCCCTGAGTTCCCCTTCCCTGCACTGGAGCCTAGAAACTTTCTCAAGGCAGTAATAAGGAGCCGTTGTAGGGTTCAGCTCATTTTTTACCTCTCTCTCTTGAATTACTGCCATTAGTTGCCTGATGTCCAATTTCATAAACACAGTTGTTTCATATTTTTCATAATTTTGTCAATTTGTTAGGTTGTTTCAAGTGGGAGAACAATTGCAGTCCTTGTACTCTAACCTTTCTTTCATGTTTTTAAAATGTTCTTTTCAAATTTCAGCTCATCAGAGAAATGTCTCCGTAGTCACGCTGGTCTTTTTAGATGCCTCCCACTTCTCTTCCTCATTTACAGTAAAATATTTCTGTAAATACTCATTCTAACATTTAATCTAACCTCATTATAACCCCAGTATAATAGTCCAAAACTGTCTTCCATTTAGATTCATGGATATTTTTGCAATATTTACTGCCCTCTGAATTTTCATTTGCTTGACCACATATCCTTGTAGTTAGAGGGCCACATGACCAGCTATAGCGAAGAGGCTATGAGTAGAAGTGACAAGTGTTGCTTTTAGGTCAAAGATTTTAAAAGAAAGAGTGCATTCTCTATTCACTTCCCTGTTACAGGGAAGGCCAAAAATCACAAGTTGAGATAGTGGCATTAAGAGATTTTGGACATTGCATCAACTTGAGTCCTGGAGTAAAGCTCCCTACCAACCTTCCACTCAACACTTAGGGTGACCAGGAATAAACATTTGTTGTGCAGAACCACTAGATCTGAGGGTTAATTTGTTAATGCAGTAAACCCTGCTTAATCAGACTAACACAATCTGAGATAAGAAACATCTTTTCTACAAACAAATACGTTTTTTAATATCTAAGTTGCAGTGATAAAACTTCAAAAGAATCTCAACCACTTGGAAATAGCAATAATAAATTTTTAAAACCTCTCCAAAATAATTTTGGAGCCAAAAAAACCAATGTTATTACAAACTATTTTAAAAATAAAGTAGTCCCCCCTTTTCTACAGCTTTGCTTTGTCAGGATTCAGTTACCCATGGTCAGCATAAGTTTTAAATTGAGCACCCTTCTAAATAGTGTGATGAAATCTTGTGCCACCCTACTCTGTCCTGCCTGGAACGTGAACCATCCCTTTGTCTAGCGTATCCACACTGTATGTGTTACCTGCCCCTTAGTCACTTAGTAGCCTTCTCAGTTACCAGATTGACTATTTAGGTACTGCAGCATTTGTGTTTGCGTAACCCTTATGTTACTTAATAATGGCTCCGATGTGCAAGAGCAGTAATGCTGGAATACTGTTATAATTGTTCTATTTTATTATTAGTTATTGGTGTTAATCTTTTATTCAGCCTAACTTATAAATTAAGTTTTATCATAGGTATGTATTAATACATGTAGGAAAAAAACATATATATATATATGGTTTGGTACTATCTGTGGTTTCAGGCACCCACTAAAGATTTTTGGGAACATATCCCCTGTGGATAAGGGGGGACTATTGTAATGGGAAAGAGAACAGTTCATATAAAAAATATGAGGTGGTACAAAATCTGTACGCAAAGGATTGATAGCTGATTGAGTTCAATACCAGAAAAATCACCATGACCAAATAGAGCTTACCCTAAGTATGATTTAGTGCTAAGAAATCTACTAACATAAAGCATCCACACCAAAAGGTTAAGGAAGAAAACTAATCTCCACAGATGCTAATAAGAAGTTTTGATCTCCTTTAAAAAAATTAAAAAAAAAAAACTCTTAACAAATAAGGGCTAGGAGATACTTCTTTAAAATTACAGTGAAAATCTATCTCAAACCAACTACCAATATCACATTTAATGGCTAAACGCAGCTTTCTCATTTAAAGTAAGAAAAAGATAAAGACTTCTTCTATCACCACTCTTATTTACCATTTTTCTGCAAATTTTGGCCGATGTAAGAGAAAAAACAAGAAAGCAAAACTGTCATCATGTAGATAATCTGTTACCTGGAAAACTCAAGACTGTCAACTGAAAACATTTTAGAAGCAATAAAAAAATTCAATAGATAAATAAAAATTAGATTTTTATATGGTAGAAAAGTCCAACCTTGAGCTACCAAAGGCAAATTGCCAGATAGCCCACAAACAGACAGCATCTATTGAAAAGACTATTCTCATAGGGACTGAAGTAGAAGTATAGTGTGTGAGTTTAACATAGGCCATCACATTCTGAAAAAGCACATAGAGATGTAGCTTGGCCAGGTGTCAAGACATGAGGAGAGGTATTTTGGTCCTAGGGATATGGGACTTTTAAACTGCTTAATTGATGAAAGACCAACTCCTTACCAAGCATTATCGAGATTATGACAGAAAGGCTATTCTTCGTCACTGTGCTAACACCTTAGCATTCATGGTTTGAGGAGCACCAGCCCTTCCTTCGATTATTTGGGACTATGGCAGATTCTATTTTCTAAAAATTGCCAAAGCAGTATTTCTGATCCCATATGTCTTCTAGAACCTTAACACCCACCACTAAATGTAGAGTCTATTTATCCTCTCCTTGAACTGCGGTGTGCTTGTGACTTCTACAACCAATAGAATGGGAGAAAGCGATACTCTGACTTTCAAGGCTAGTTCATAAATAGGACACAACTTCCACCTGGCTCTTTCTTTCTGGGAGTATTCCATTGGGAAAACCAGCCACCACGCTGTGAGGAAACCTAAAGTAGCCTACACGGAGAGACCACATGTAAAGGTCAATGTAGAGAAGGACTGAGACCCCCCCACCTACCTGCAAACACGAACTACCAGACATGAAAGTTAATGAGTCTGCAGATGATTCCAGCCTCCCGCCTTTGAGTCTTCCCACCAAGCCCCAGGCATCAAGGCGCAGACAGAAGCTGTGTCCTACTGAAATTTCCTATCCATAAGCACAACAAATGACTGTTTTATGCCACTAAATGTTGGGTTAATTTGTTATGTAATCATAGTAATCAGAACTGAGACTTGCATTTGTACCCTCTATATCCAATGGCCTGATCCACCACCTCAGCATTATCCCAGAATTAATTTTAACACTTGGCTTTATCCAAGTTCCACGGAGTTCTGCAGACAGCTCCTCCTCTGAGAGCCAGACTTCAGAAGATTGGTCAAAATAACCTCTATTTCTGAACCAAATAGAAAATATAATGAGAAAAGATCACATACATAAAAACAGCCAACAAAATACCCAGGAATAAATAAGAAATTTGTAGGGCCCAAATAAAGAACATAAAATTTTTTTATGAAGAACATAAAGGAAGACTGGTTTACATAGAAGGAAAAGTTCAAAATTGACAATATGTCATTTCTCACAAATTAATGTGTAGGATTAATGTAATTATAATAAAAAATCTAAAAGCATTTGTCTTAAAATTTACATATTAATTCTAAAATTCATCTGGAAAAATAGAAAAGGGATTTCATTAAATTTTTGAAAAAGAGTAGCATCATTCAGGCTTTAATCAGGAGACAGAAGCAAAACAATAATTTGAACAATAAAAGTTTAATATTAAGAATTATTAACCAGCCGAGTGCGGTGGCTCACACCTGTAATCCTAGCACTCTGGGAGGCCGAGTCAGGAGGATTGCTCGAGGTCAGGAGTTTGAGACGAGCCTGAGCAAGAGTGAGACCTTGTCTCTACTAAAAATACAAAAATTAGCCTGGCAACTAAAAATGGAAAAAAAAATTAGCCAGACATGGTGGCGACTGCCTGTAGTTCCAGCCACTCGGGAGGCTGAGGCAGGAGGATCGCTTGAGCCCAGGAGTTTGAGGTTGCTGTGAGCTAGGCTGATGCCAGCACTCTAGCCCAGGCAACAGAGCGAGACTCTGTCTCAAAAAAAAAAAAAAATTATTAACCATAATAAAAAACACACAATGAGTATGTAAAAATAAAAAAAAGACTTATTAACCATAAAAAGGGATTGAAGTAATGAGGGGTTAGCATGTAAGAAATAAAGAGAGCTAAATAATATAAGAATAGCATATATAATATGCAGCCATGAGTTCTAGGACTGCTAGAAGAAAAAGCTCCCTGCGGTCCCCACCACACCTCAGACTCAGACCTTGTTCATGGCACAACTGTGGCTCACTGAATGGCAGCTAAGTCACTGTAGTGTTGCACCAGTGGAATTTGTCTGAAATTTGCACTCTAGAGTGCCGGGGGAAACTGCTGACTACTGTGCACTGCAGTAGCCAGGCACTAGAGAAGCCATGTGTGCTGCAGAGAAGGCCAAGCTAGCATGACAGAACCAGGAAAGAAGGCACCTTCCTCTTGCAATGTCTCCTTATTGCACTCTGTGGACAAATATTCACATGATGCCAGCTGGTAAAGGAAAATATTGAAAGAACCCAGCTCCACTTGCCCAGAGCATTCAATGAAGGGTGAATTTGGAGCTGAGAGGCAATAAATTGATTGCTTGCACAGAAGAAGATTTGAATCACCACTCTCTAATATTAAAATATCCTCTAAAACTATAATAATGAAACAACATGGCAGTGGCACAAGAAAAAAGAAATTGATCAATGGAACAGAATGAGAGTACACACATATATATTTAAAGTATGAAAGAAATAGCATTTGAAATCATTGAGGAAATAAATCATTAATTTTTAAGAAAATTGACATTCCGATTTCACACCATATACCAAAATAAATTTCAGATGTATTAAACAATTAAATTTCAGAAAGATTGATCTTTCAATTATTATCACATCAGTTTTCCTGGTCCCATCAGTCCAGCACAGACACCAGTACCACCCTATTTGTTGGCATCTATGACAACAGGAGGACTCTGATGGAGAAAATGGTCCTTTTTCAATTCACTTGAAAAAGTTTAATCTGGAAATCAAGAGCGTTGCCGGAAGAGACTTTGGACGAGGCACATCCAGGTTGATGGGGAAACAATAAAGATGCAGATGGGCATATAGTAGGATAATGGCAATGCGAGGCTATAATATCCACACACCACTGCAGAGAAGTAGGCACTTTGTGGTTTACAATAATGCTAAATATATCCAATATGAAAATTTAGAATGGTAGCTGAAAGAATGAGAAGATCATGCCAATAGAAACAGTGCGCTGCTTGTGAACAACATCAATTATTTACTTTCTCTCAAGGCAATCCCAATAGATGAAGCAAGAGAATGGTCTGTCACTCACTGAGACATTCACTCTAAATTGCACAAAGTTAGAGCAGCTTTACAGGCAATCCTTCCGGGCATATACCACATTGTTTTTCAGAAACAAATGATGGATGTTAAAATGACCATCTCTAAACAACACTGTTACCCTAAATGTTTCACCAAACACTAATACAAAGTCAAAAATGCAATAGGGTCAGAACATATAAGGCAATTATCTCCCCTAGAATGCTAAGAATAGCTTGATTTGCAGGTCATGTACTTAAATGCAGCAGTTTCCAACCTTTTTGGCACCAGAGATTGTTCTCATGGAAGACAATTTTTCCACCGGGGTCAGGGGGACGGTTTCTGGATGTTTCAAGCGCATTACATTTATTGTGCACTTTATTTCTATTATTATTACATTGTAATATTTAATGAAATCATTATACAACTCACCATAGGTTGGGGACCTCTGCTTAAAGGTATGTGATATTCACATAGCTTCAAAAATGAACTCAATTTACTAAAGAAACTCACTAAAAATTGCTCAAAAATAGAGTTAAATATTTGAACTCAGAGCACGCAGGCTTTATAAATTTAACAGCAAATGAAAAAAATTATTAAAGATTGGTATATTGCCAAAAATTTTAAACCTCATACATGAAAAGATGCAAAATTTATGGCCAAATTTTAGAAGAAAAACTTGAAAAATTCATGATAGATTTTGGCTATTAATATATAAAGAATTCTTGTAAATTAATAAGGGAAATGAAAAAATATAATATATTGGGTAAAAGTATATCAGAGATTTTAAAAATAAATCTAAGCAATAAATATATCATTCATACAATGAGGATTAACTTAACACCAATTAAAAGGAAAAAAATTTTTTCTGTCAAATTGTCAAGCATTTTAAACTATATCAAATGTTTTAGAATGATTTATGCCTTTTCATCCAACAATCTCATTTCTATAACTTTATCTTAATGCAGTGGCAATGGATATTCACAAATATGTATGGCCAAAGTTGTTAATGACAGAATTATCTGTAGTAGCCTAAAAATGGAAACATCTTAGACATCCAACAATAAGGGGATTGGTAAAATAAATTTTGATAAATTCCTACAGTAAGAGAAATACCACAATGTAGTAGTTAAGAGCACGACTCTAGTTTTAAATTACCTGGATTCAAATCTGAATCTTCTAATTCTTTATCTTTAGAGCTTTGGCTAAGTTTTTTTCCCTAAATATCAGTATAAATGGGGATCCCAACCGTGCTTAACATGAAGATTGTCATGAGCATTAAATGAGGTAATCCAACATTGCACTCATTATGTTGCATCTGGCACATGGTGCCAATGAACATTAACCACCAGTATTTTCTTTTAATAGAGTATCATGTAAACATTAAAATAATGTCTCAATAGACCATGTAATAAAATGCAAAAATGTTTATGATGTATTGTGAATGGGAGAAAGCAGAGCATAAAATTTTATGTAAAGTATAATACAAATTGTGTAACAAGAGAAACATAGTACATGTATTAAAAAGCCAGGAAGATGCACATCAAAATGTTAACAATGTTATCACTAGATTACTATTTTCTCCTTTGTAATTTGTACATGTTCTAAATTTCTCTGCAGTGAACACCTATTTTGTAATAAAAATAACCATCATATATAAAAATATAATTATGTCTAACTATATACAGTTTTCCCCTCCTTGGCTATAACAAAATATTGTACATCATTTTATTCTTCCATAGTTGTAGCACTTCTACTTTTTCAGTGAAATCTTTCTTATAGGCCATGATTAGATCGAACGTAACACTTTCCCTTCACTGCTTGCCTTGTGGCAGATAGAACTATCAGGGAGGTTTGTCAAGAATGCATTTTCCTGGTGATTGCTGATTTAATGCCAGTGTCACATTTAAAGTGATATTTTAAGTGTTTTTCTCTTGGAGCCTCAATAAAATTAAGTGTACAGACATATTGACTCTCTGTTGATTTGTCAATGTTCAGAAGAAATTTTTTTCTTTTGTTAGTGGTTTGAGTGTGCTTCTTTTATTGGTGTGTTTGAGTATTAACTATTCTAAGTTACCTAAGCAACAAATATGCAATAATGTTAACAACAAGTCATTACAGAGGAGAGTTACAACTTAAAAAAAAACAAAATGAAAACAAAAGTAATAATAATGATAATGATAAAATAGTAATATTTTAAGTACTGAGCCCATAGATGATCGAAAATATTTGTTCAATAAAATGAAACTGAAAGAGTTACCAGGCACTGTGGACAAAATTTTTATACTGAACTTAGGTTGTTCTGAAACTTCAGAGATGATGTGTGTTTCATTATTTTTGAAAGGAAGGCTTCCATGAAGTTCTTGCCTAGGGGATTTAGGGGCCCATATTTTAATTGTCACTGGGCTAATATTATTCAGGCATCTTTGACAATTGCAGTTAGTGATGCTTTTTTCTCCTCTTTATAATAAGTATCCCTGCATTTGCTGTTCAAGAGTCCCAGTCTCCACTGTTCATTCTCTCATAGCCTCACTCACAACCCTTATCACTGCTAGAGTTCCATTTCCTATCACCATCCACCTGTATCAGTAAGGATTAGGTTTGGTTCAATATATGTAATAGAAAACAAAACACGATATATAACACTGGCCATTTAGAGAAGTTTGAGTTAAAAGGTGTGGAGGTAGGCAGTCCATGCCCAGTAAGGGAGTTCCACAAGGTCTTCAGGAGCCTGAGTTCCTTACGACACAACACTCTGCCACCTCTAGAGGGTGTCCTTGACTTCATGACCCAAGATGACTGATAAAGCTCCAACCAGCACAGCCGTGTTCCAGACAGCATGGTGCGTGGTGGCTATGCTGTCTTCATCCTTAAAAGAGACTTTCTGGAGGTACCTCACAGCACTTCGTTTATATCTGTGTTGATCGTCTATTGCCGTGTAACGAATGATGCCAAAACTTAGCAGCTTAAAACAAGAAGTGTTGATTATCTCACAGTTTCTGTCAGTCAGGAATCCATACAACCCTTAGCCAGGTGCCCATGGTTCAGGGTCTCTCACAAGGGTGCAAAGTGATGGGGTCAACAGTCATCTGATGGGTCACATGGGAGGATATGTTTCTGAGGTCACTCATGAAGCTGTTGGCAGGCCTCAGGCCCTCACCGGCTGCTGGCCAGAGACATTACTTCCTTGCCATACTGGTTTCTCCACAGAACAAATCACAACATGGCACTGGCTTCCCTCAGAGTCCCTCTGCTGGAGTCTGCGTCCTGAGCCCTTTGTTCAACAGACCTCTGTATTTGTCACTGTTACGTAAGAACATTGGATCAAAACCACCATCCTCTTTTCTCACAGTTATCAGATGCTCAGAAATTGGAAGTTTTATTCATTTTTACTTCCAAAGCCTCTCTTTTAGGTCTAACCTAAGGTCAAAACAAAAAGCTCTTTCTTTCTGAAATCTCTCAGAGCCATCTCTTTCTTTTCATTCACACTGTAACTACTTTTACATAAACCCTTCAGCATCATAACATATCTGGAAATGATACTCTACTTGCTCACAATGTCTCCTCCTTAAATCCATCCTAAATAGATAACTCTATAAGATGACTCTTCCTGAAGAGTTGCAGAAAGGCATGACAAGGAGAGCTCTTGGATAGGAATTTGGGAACTTGGGATCTAGTCTCAGATTTGCTCCTTACAATCTACTGCGAGACGTCAGGAAACCAGAAACTTCTCCAAGACTCAATTTCCTCACCTGTGATTTTAAGACCAAGTCACGGTGTGAGCACGTTAAAGCTCTTCGGTGGTGGGCGGGGTAGAAGGAGCATGCCCGGCAGCTTTCTCCTGCTGCTTTACATCCCACGCTCTCTTAAGGAACAAGCGCAATTATCAGTGGCTTGAATCCAGGTGAGATACACTCCTATCCTGGCAGCTGATAAAGTTGAGGGCCAGGAGAATCCCCAGTCTTACTGCCCAGGACTGCTGCATTTCACTGCCACCTGACTCTTGTAAATCATGTGCCTTCCCAACTTAGACAGAGGGCATCAATGCTTTCCCACTGTTCGTTCATTCATTTAACAAACATGGATGGAGAACTTACCGTGTGCCAGAGCCCTGCTGGGTGCTAAGGGAGAAAAAAGTGAACAAGATTGGCATATTTTCTGCCCCCATAGAATTTCAGTTTGGTGAGGGAGACACATGATTTAAGAAGCAGTAACAAAAAATGTGATATGTGTTTGATAAAGGATATAATGTGAGTACTTAATAGCAGTATTTAACTTGGTCTGGGAAGATCAGAGTAAAACTACTATAGGAAATGAAGTCCAAACTTCTTCTTTTCTTCCAAACTTTCCATGTTCTTATCTCCTCTACATTTTTTTTTAATGTATGTTTGCTCCACCTCCTCGAATACCTTACTCTCCAACCAAAACACATTCCATTCTGCGCTGAATACACCCTGCACTGTTATAAAATCACTATCTTCTTCCAGATTAGAAAGATACATACCCTGGAACCCTTCTCTCCTTCCTATTGCTAAGCCATGAATATATATTTCCGAATAATATTTCAGACACTGGGAGCTTTTCATTCCGGCCTATCAGAGGTTTTGGGGCCATATTTTTCTGGGCTGGTTTTATAACTGGCTTGTCTCCTTTAAACCCATTTCAAGCTCGGTTGTTCAGCCATCACTGCACAGCAGTCTATAATCTATAAAGAAACTTATAAAAGTTGTTGTTCTAATCATTTGCTCCAAGGAAGTTCATCAATGGCCCTCTCATGAATTCTGGAGATGTTTGAAATCCATTGAGATAGAGAAGTATGCTGGAGGTTTCGAAGCATATTCTAATAATAGTATCTAGGTCCCTTGTCTT
Organism: Indri indri; assembly: GCA_004363605.1. NCBI lineage: Eukaryota > Metazoa > Chordata > Mammalia > Primates > Indriidae > Indri > Indri indri. The sequence goes on along the minus strand of RJWJ010020900.1, from coordinate 9,196 downwards.
AATGTCAGGCATGGGTGCCTAAAATAGATTGAGGCCAACTGTGCCCATTATGTACTCATGCTACACACCATTAATGATGGGCGAGAACTTGAACCAAATGTTTTCAGCACTACCTCAACGAGCCATCCCGCCAGGAAACCATCTCCTTTAGTCAATCAGGTACTGTGAAGTCATTCCAAGTATTTCCATCACTCCTATTTCAGCCAAATAAATGTTTGATATTCTTCCAACAGTACAATCCTTTCTGAAAAGAGTTTGAGATACAAATTGACATTTGAAGGATTAGATAGGAAACTGGTTGAACTCTGATCTCGGCTTGGATTCTGCCAGCCACTGGCTGCATGACCTCACACAACACACCTGCCCACCCACACCTGCTTTGCCCATGATGAACTAGAAATTGATAGCTCAAGGGAGGGATGTGCCTGAAAGAGCGTGTGTGAAATCTGTGGAATGCCTCGAAGAGGTTGTTATGTAACTCAAGTTCATTACTAGTGATATTAATCAGACTTTTTCCTGTTACATTATTCATGCCAATTAATTAATATAATTAGCAGTACTCAACAATTTTGTCTTTCACAACTAGCACAGCACCTCTTTTGTCTTTATTCACTTTTTTTTCTTATTTCCATTTAGCCTTTTAGTTAGCAATAATTAACCATTCATACTCTACTCATGGAAAAAGCAACACATTTATCATCACTGGTCATTAAATGGATTCTTTTATTTTTGGAAAAAAAAATAATCCCCCACAAACAATCTCTACTCTCTGTCATGCTTTAATGCATTGGATGCTGATAATTGTTTTTGCTGTTTCTGCCCATAAAAATCTGAGAGTCTGAAAGCCGACAACATTTGATCATCTTTTTCATGCATTATGTAACAATTTATTCACCTTGAAAACAGGATTGGCATCAATGATGAACTGAAAAATCTCTTCAGTACAAGACTGAGGCATAGACATAGCCTGAGGCAGTTTCAAAATTTGACACGGAATTTACGTTAAACTGTGGCACTACCACTTAGCTGGGAGTTAGAGAAAGATTCAGCCAACCCAAGACAAAAATTATATGGCAGGTAAACCTACTTTTAATGCCAGCCTCCAACCTTCTCTTTTTATCAGATCCCAGTATTATCACACTCTGTCCACAGTTTTCCCAATCTTTCCCCAGCTCTATCCCCACTTGCCCTTTCTCTTCCTTCTTCCTCTGTAAAACAAGGTTGTTTTATTCCAACATTACCTAGAATCCTAGAATCTCGGAGTTGGAAAGTAACGCGAGCTCATCTGGTTCAAACTCCTACTTCAGTGCATCAATTCTGCCTGCAACATTCATCAGGATCTTTTCTAGCCTCTGCTTGAAATCTTCTAACGTGAGATATTTATGACCTCTGGAAATAGTCCATTTCATTGTACAAGAGCTAATCGATTAAAAGAATTTTTTCCCATTGAATCAGTATCTGCTAACTGTTCATTTTCACTTGTGACATTTTATTCATTGGTTTATTTATTGAGTTGGGGGGGCAGCTGGGAAGAATCTTTAAGGGTAACTCTTAAGGTTTCTGGAAGAGAAGGTGGGGTACACAACCCCAGGTGAACAGGGAAAGAAAGAATGGTGTGTGAAAAGCCACAGAAAGCCCAGCCGCAAGTAGTTTGAGGTAGAAAGCTTTACCCCCTCTGCTATGCTCTGAATGTTTGTGTCCCCCAAAATTCATGTGCTGAACTCTTAACCCTCAGGATGATAGTGCTGGGAAAGGGGGCCTTTGGGAGGGGGTTAGGTCCTTAGGGAAGAGCCCTCGTGATGGGATTAGTGCCCTTATAAAAGAGGCCTGAGGGAGTTTGTTTGTCCCTTACACCTTGTGAGGACACAGCAAGAAGGTACCATCTATGAACCAGAAAGTGAGCCCTCAGCAGACACCAAATCTGTCAGTGCCTTGACATTGAACTTCCCAGATCCAGAACTATAAGAAATATATTTCTGCTGTTTATAAGCTACCCAGCCTATAGTATTTTGTTATAGCAGCCCAGTGAACTAAGACACCTAATTATCTGTCTCTTTTCTGTCTTGGGGAATCCTTCATCGTTTACTAACCACCATCTTCTCCAAGGCCTTGTGCTACCAGATAACAGCTCTTGCATTTTCTGTCTCTCATCCCTCCCGTATCCTTTCAATCATGCTTGTCTTCCCAACATAAATGCCTTCCATCAACCCTGCCTGGCCGCATGTTCCCACCCTCCTCCTCCTTCCTTTCATAAATAATTCATGGAAAGAGTAGCTCAAGCTCCTTAAAGTGTGGTTCATGAACAGCTCCACCACAGTTACTGGAGTCCTCGTTTAAAATGCAGCCTCCTGGGTTCCAACTCCAGAACTAATGAATCAAAATCTGTGTGGCAATTCGCCATTTTTTTTTCTTTTAAAACAAAGCTGCTCTAAGGTTTGGGAACCACTGAAGCAGCTAATACTCCCAGTCTCCTCAGTCTGCTGTAAACAAGCTCCCACCCCTATCTTTACAAAAGTACAGTCTCAAAGGCCATCAGTGAACTCCACACTGATAAATCCCACAGCCTCTTCTCTGCAGCAATCCCCCTTGTTAAAAGTCTAACCTCTCGTTTTCTGAAATCACCACCCTTTGGAGATTTCCCTCCTTACTTTTCTCTCCCCTCTCACTGTCCTTCTCTCTGACTCCTCATTTGCTTGTGCTTTAAATGAGGGTGCTTGTCCCAGGCATTCGCCCATGACCCTTTCCTCAATCTGCATGTGCCCCTGAGTTCTTCTAAGTTGTGGCTCCAACTACCATCTGTGTATCCATGATTCCTGAATACCTATGTTCTTCTCCACCTCTCTTTCAGGCTTCCTACTAGTCACAACAAATCATCAAAGTCAACATTTTAGAAAGAAAATCCTCCCCGTGGTCCCATACCCAACCTGTTTTTCACCATTTCGGGGTTAATAGCGTAGTAAGGATGCTTTCACCTCCCACAGAAAACCCAGACTCAGTTGGTTTGAACAATAAAGAAAACGTATAATATTATGTCAAATAATGAGCATTCTGGAATCAAGTCAGTCCCTTGATTAGTTAATTCAGGGGATAAATGACATCAAGTAAGACCCAGCTTCTTTTTCTTTTTGCTTCCTGCCATTTTCACTCCCTTGGCTTGTCCTCAGGCTAGCCTCTCATGTGGTGGCTGCTGCAGTTCCAGCCATCACATCCAGACACGGTAGTGTCCACTAGAAGAAGAGAGGGGCTATTTCTTTTTCTGTGTCTCTTTATATCATCAAAGAAAACCTTTCCCAGGACCCCCCTAGAAGACTTCTCCTCTCATCCCCTTGGCCAGAATTGTGTTCCATGCACTTTGCAAAATCATCTACCGTAGAATGGAAAGGAGGGACCACAGCAATATGCCTGCCTGTCTTGCACCACATGGTAGCCTTGAGAAAGATGGGTGTCTAAATAGAGTCTGGATTCTGTTAGAAAAGAAAGTAGCTGAATCAGTCATGCTTAGATGTGACTGATATTAACAAAGACCCAACTCAATGGTGGTTTAAATATGCAAAGAAATCCAAAGGCAGACAGACAATTTGGGACAGTTGTCTCGGCTCCATGAAGTGAAGAGGGATCCACACTTCTTCCCAGTTTTCTTTTCTTCTCAGCGAGGCTTCCATGCCACAGTCCAGCCATTGCATCTGCATTCTAGGCAGAATTAAGGAAATGAGAGAGAAAAGCCCAACTTCTCTTAAGGAGACTTCCCGGATGTCTTATGCAAGATTTCTGCTTATATTGCAAAGGAGGCTGGTTAATGTCATTTTCAGCTTGGTACACTGTCCGGGGCTTTGTTACCAAGGACGAAGGTCAACTGGGAGGTAACCAGCAAATCTTCCAGTTGTACAGGCAGAATAGTGTCTGCTTCTCACCATTCCCCCAAGCCATCCAAGCTAGAAACCAAACACCTTGAATTGTTTCCTCACGTCATTTGACATATTCCATAAGACACTGAGCTCCAGTGATTTGGTCTGCAACAGATTTAACAAACCTTTTCTTTTATCTCTATTCCCACTGCTCCTGCCTTAGATCAGATCTTATGATATCTGGACTCTTGTAACAACTTCCTACCAGGCCTGTGTCTCCAGGCACTTTATATTTCAGTCTATTCCTCACACTGCCTTCAGGTTCTTTCTGAAACACAGCTCTGATTTACTAAAATAACTACAATAGCACCCTATTGCGTACAGAATAAAGGTGATCTATTTAGTATGACAAGCAAAACCCTCAGGACTCTGACCTCAACCAACCTCCCACTAGTCCCTACACTTCAGTCGCACCAGGCCAAATCCTTTTAGAGCCGCCCATGTAACACGGATTTGTTTAGTAATTTTTGTTTTGATAATATGTTACAGTATGCTGTTGATATATCATTTTCCCTTGCTCCAAAGGCTGCCGGATGCTTTCAGCCAATGAGATTTTAATGTGCTTCCCTAATTTGTGTCTATTCTGCAATGTGTATGGTTTATTTCACTGTGGCCTCTCTGTCATTTATTTTCACGCTGACAAACAGTTTGGACCCATGATGGCTAACTAAAGGTAAGCACATTATATTCTTGGACTAATCACAAAGAAACAAAGCGAAAATGACCACCCGGACCTAAAATGCAGGTTCTAAGAAGGCTGAAGACCACTCAAGGAAGAAAGAGAGGAGGGAAGGAAGGGAGGGAGGAAAGAAAGAAGAAAGGAAGGGTGGAAGGAAGAAATTTTATGTTTTTATAAATAAGGATATTTGTCATAAATTTTGAAAAGTAAGGTTTTTTTTTTGACCATAAAGTCATTTAAGGACACTATTTCTTCCCACTTCAGTTTCCCCTCTGTCACAAGACCCCTTGTGTTGAGTGGCATTGCAGTGGCCATAAACGTTTTGCAGATGCAGCTAAAAAATTGAGCTGGAGTTATATTCAGTTTGGATATGGTGGAATGTATTTATGTGGGATATATATTATTATTTAATTTAATTTTGCTAAATGAAAAGCATTTGTGTGTGACTTTCATTAACCAAATGAAACAAATCTATTTGATTGTAACCTGCACAAAGCAACATTTGCGATCGAAGGTTGTGACACCAGCTGTTAGAAAAGAACAGAGCTGAGGACAAAGATCTGATTATTAAGGTCATTAATACATTTGCAGACTGTGTGCCATGTGCAGCTCATTCCTTAATCTTGGTGGCGAAAACTCTGGCCCCACAGTTCCTGAGGTTGTTTGGTATTTTCTGGTTCATCTCCTAAGTGGAGTATTTAAACACACATGCTAACTTGGATTTTTTTTTTTTTTTTTTTTTGGTCAAGATGTAATCTGATCTGCCCATATGTAAAGCTATTCAAGATTTGCAACATAGATACAATGAAGATGCAAAAAGGTTATTCAAAAATTAATATGGGCTCAGTGATGCACGCCTGTAGTCCTAGCTACTTGGGAGGCTGAGACAGAAGATTACTTGAGCCCAGGAGTTTGAGACCAGCCTGGGCAACATAGCCAGACCCTGTCTCTTAAAAATAAATAAATAAATAAAAGTTAATAAAGCTCGAAAATCATATTTAACTGTAATTTGGCAGTTATTTATAAATATTTCAATAGAAAAGTGAGAAATTACAGATTCCTGATTTGACTGTGTATGCAGGGTACCTCCTGCTAGCATATTTAAGTCTATTTATTAAAGAAATATAAAAAATTCAGGTAAAATTAATGAAATAGGAAATATAAAGATGAGTGATAAAATCTATAGAAATTTTTCTGACATTAAAAAGTAATTCATGCATAAGGACAGAAATTTTGAATAAATGTAATAAAAAGGCTTGTGGATATTGTTTGATAACCCAGTTAATGAAGAGGAGTGAAGCATACGAAGACAGGGAAAAAATACGAAATTTCTTGCTGAGTTGACACACAATAACTGATATCAAAGAAGATAAAATAAAACTTGTGATATGCGACCATAATAAAAACATCATGACAACAGGCTAATGATGTCATTAATTCAAAGAGAATTGAAATTAATCGCTGTGCAGAAAAATTTGTAATGCCCTGAAATCCTACAGCTCATGTATAAGAGACACTTGATAGATGTTTTCCCAAATTAATAATACTCCTAAAAATCTACATCACATTGTTAGCAAAGAGTTGTGAAATTGAAGCATATTTTTCCAAACCACTAATAATAAAAATCAACTTTCATCGATCATACTAGAAAAATTGATAAGTGCTCTTTCTTCTTTTATATATACTATATGGTAAAATCATTGCCATACGAAGAGGCTATCGAAGAGAAGCCCCTCAAAAATATTGAGAAAAAAGTATTAGTTTTGTTAGGTAGCTAATTAATTCAATAATATTTTTCTGGATTTTGTGAGGTGTGTGATATTTGTCGGCTTTTACATTTGTAAATTGTTGTGGTCTACTTTCTCATTCTAAATAAATCTTCACTGTAATATTTAATCTTATATTCATATTTTTATTATTTTTATTAATGAGGTCCCCCCAAATACATCATCTCCAGGCCCTACATAGTCTGGATTTGCACTTTACGGTATTTATAACACTCAAGCAGACTTCCAAACCTTCACTCAAGCTGTTCCCCGTGTCCGGACCTGCCACTACCCCCTGGTGTTACTTACGACTTAAGGGGTAACCCACAGATGGCCTCCTCTGTGAAAGCTTTCAGCCTCCATTCCCACTCATCCCCTGCACAGCGCTTTCAGACAGTGTTCAGATATCTTATTTATAATAAGATATATAATCATGTCCCCCTGTCCCCTAGTGGACACGAACTCCTTGAAGGCAGGACAGGGCCACATTGTCCCCAGCTCCCAATCTTATATCTGTTACTCAGTAAGTTTTAGTAAATAATGGTGACCAAATGAATTTATGAATGAGTTGCAACATTACACAATTCAGTGAAATTTTACAGTTCACAGCTGTCAATAACCAGAGATAGCATGGTGCTTTCTTATTTATCTTGTTACTTAGATATCTGGGTCTTTTCCTGAGCTCTTTCGTGCCTGTAATCCAACTCCTGTGGCAGGTCTTCTGTTAGTGGAGAAACACTTGTGTTTTCTAAAGCTGTTGTTAAGGTATCTTTTACAAAGAAGAAATTTATGGGGGTGGGGAGGGGAGGGAAGAAAGCAAGGTCCACAATGCTCAGAGGGGAGCTTATCATTTCTCTGTATTGTGGGCAGAGGAATAGAAGCCTCTGAAAAGGATTCCTTTTCATTGCCTGATCTGTACAACAATCTAGGAACTTCCTTTTCTGCACATACAATGAGCTTTTCTTCTGCTTACCTTTCCCTTCCTTCACAGTATATTTCATTTCCTCCCTAATATTTAGCACCTTTGCCCTTCCTCTGTCTCACCTCTCGGGCTCTGCTCAATATCAACGTGCACATAACTGCAGAAGCCACTTGTCAGGCCTGCCTGCTGCTGACATTCCTGTTTGTTCTCATTGGTTCATGTCCAAGCAGACACACACAAAGCCACACCTGTCTTTGCTCAGGCTGTTGATGCATATTGTGCCCTAGACTGCCTGTGTCATCATGCCCAGGACTCGCCTGTCCATCGCCTTCAGCTGTGCATTGCAAAATTAACTGGAGCCTCCATCATCCATAAACAACCTGCTCTCTGCATTGTATATCTGAACCTTGTTTATTGAAATGCAGGCAGCCCTATTATCACTAAGTAGTTTCATTAATGCCTTGTGCTTGCACTCAATATTCATATGCATTCATTTATTGAGCACTTCATATGTATTAGTGACTATTAAGATATTGGGACTTGAAAAATTCATAAGACTGGGTCTTTGCCCATGAAGAACTTTGCCTGTTATTACAGAGTTATGGAAAGCAGGGGAGCTTTGGAGTCAGAAAGCCTTGGGTTTGTATCCTGACTCTGCCTCCAACTAGCTGTGAAAGAGTTTAACCTGTCCAGTCTCAGGTTTTGCCATACTTAAGATGGGGAAAATAATATCCACATTTCAGTGTTGTTTTTTCATATTAAATGATATAATTTTCAAAGCATTATTAGATGGTAGATTAGGGAACAGAGCAAGTTTCTTCAAACATCCCAGGGTCTTCTCTATTTTAATTGGAAACACACCTTTTCCCCTTCAAGGCAATGAAAGGACTGGGGCTACCAAGAAGCCCCAGAGACAAGAGAAGTGGTCCCAATGCCAGATGCCAGCCCAGCACCGAGAGAGATCAGCCCAACACAGCATGGAAACACCTCCCTGTTCCTTGCTGACTCTGCCCAACATCAGGGCCCAGACCCAGTGCTGGCAATAGCAGTGGCCAGCACTCGATAGTGACCCTGACTGGGAGAAGCATCAAAGAGGAAAAAGCAGTGACAACAGCCTACAGCCCCAGAGTGGCAGCAATGTTGACAACACCCTAGAAAAGACAATTCTGAAGGTAGAGCAGTGTTCCTCAGATTCCTGATTTCTAGGCACTTAACAGCAAATGTGACCTTGACATCAGCTCTTGACTGCTGCAGGTGGAGCAAATGACCTACACCTTGATTCAGAAGGAAACAGAAGGGTCCAGGGATGGGACATGGGAGGGAAGCTAGATTCCTGAGTGATTCTTCTGGGCATAGTTAGGAACTGTGGATTTCACCAAATTCTTATATTTCCTGTAACCACACAACGCTATCTTTCCCCAGTTTTGTGGTTAGGGAGACACCTGTTGCCATGTGCAGAATTGCAAGCCTAATGTATTGAATGGTTTCCATATGCCAGACACCTTGCTGGACTTATGTATATATGTACTCCATCTTCACAATTCTTTAAAATAAGCATCATTATCCCCATTTTACAGATGAAGAACCCAAGTTCAGAGAAAACATAAATACCTTCCCCACGACTACACAAGGGAAAACTGGGATCTCAACCTGGGCATCTGAGTCACACAGGCAGGCTGCTTCCAGCTCCCCCTTGGTAGGTGCTCAGCGTTTGTGGAATGCATGTCGAATGAATCTTGGGCCTGCTTCCCTCTTCACAGTGCCCAAGAGACTCAAATATGGGCACTTAAAGTTTTCATGGCTATTACTTACTTTGTCATCTCCTGAGGCGGGCAATGGAGCTGTGGATTGTCCCCTGGGGAACTGTTAGAAGTGCCGCTCGATGACCTTGCCCCACTTTGGATAACTCCCTCTTTCATTGCGC
>RJWJ010020899.1:0-28538 GCA_004363605.1 Indri indri | reverse complement strand
GATCCTCCATCCTTGCCTCCTGAGTGCCTAGGACTTACCGGTACGCACCACCACACCCAGCTCATTTTTTAAAAACTTTTTTGTAGAGATGGGGGTCTTACAATGTTGCCCAGGCTGGTTTTCAACTCCTGGCCTCAAGAGATCCTCCCCTCTGAACCTCTCAAAGTGCTGGGATTACAGGCGTGAGCCACTGTGCCCAGCCAAAGAAAGCTAATTTTAAGAAGATATTCATCATATGCTTAGTTAAATTGTATGAGAGAAAGGGCTATACTTTGCTTATTTACCTTACATCCATAATGCATAGCACAAGGCTTTGTAGGAAGAAAAAAGGCAAAAATTACTAAATTTACAATCATTTTTAGGAGGCTGACATAAATTACAACTTAAAAATCCCAACACATTTTTCAACTCATGTATCTCTCCTTCCTCCTGTTGCTAGTTAAATCTTGAGGTTTTAATAAACAGACTACCAATTTCCTATAACTCGGCAATAATCAAAAGGCAGCTATCACTAATTTAATAATAAGTATATGTAGCAGCCAGCTAAGAAAAATCTTTCTTGAAAAGGATATGGTGTTGTAGTAAAGTTGAAATACTATAAAATCAATATTGCAGGGACAGTGGAGGGAAAATTAATTAAAGAAGCCTGAAACAGAATATCGGACATTCATCTAACTTTCTCTATGCGGAAACCTCACGTACCTTCCCACAAAGCCATGGACATCATCATAACTGTCATATATTTCAACATAGTCAGCCAAGCAACCTGGGTCATCTTCAAGGTCAAAGTTCAAAAAACTTAGGTGAATACGCTGACCATACTTGAGTCTAATGTGCCAGTAGCAGATTTGGTTATCCTCATACTCCTTTGGAAAGCCTGGAGATTTAAAAATATGCTTTGGATCTGTAAAGACACCACCACACTCCTTTGCTGAAATGCAAAAAGAAAAAGAAAGGAAAAAAAGCATTAGGAAAAAAACTATTCCTATTTAAAAATGATATTTACTTCTTAGCTATCTATAACTTGTTATGAAATATTAAGGAAATGGCTTAATATATAGCATCAATAATATATTATGTATGCTTATAGCTAAAGAATAAATGTACTTTTTCATCAATAGTTTCTAAGTTCTCTAAAATAAACATTTTGAACTATTTGTGGATTTTTTTTAAAAGTAAAAATAGTAAGGAAAAAAACAGCTGTCTGCGGTGGCATGCACCTGTAGACCCAGCTATTTGGGAGGCTGATGTGGAAGGATCCATTGAGCCTGGGTGTTTGAGGCTATACTGGGCAACATAGTGAGACCTCATCTCTAAAAAAATTTTTTTTTTAATTAAAAAGCTTTTTTTAAATAGTAATTGAATTGTGCTTCTGTTTACATTTTTGCTTTCTTTTATCTCTTAAAACATAAAATGCACAAGTCTTTTGTGAACACATCTATGTATTTTGGAAAATATATATATATCCATGTCACCAACAGCCCAATCAATATTTTTTTCTGTGGTGTCACCATTGTGTCTTCAGGGACTCAAACGCTTAGAATAATGAGTCCCATAAATTCTGTTTGTAAAATCATTATGGAATTTCAGGATTGCAAGTGACCTTGAAGGTCACTCTAATCCAATTAAAAGGAATAATTAGTAATTATTCTGTACTCCCTTTACTTATTTTAAACTAACATCCTAATCCTCGTATTTCAGGGTTTGCTGGAGATATTCATGTTTGCTTTTTCCAAGTCATTCATCGTTTTATAGATTTCAGTGTGTCATAATCTGTCATAGGAAAAACAAGCAAACAATTAAAACAAACACTTCTGCCAGAGCCAGTGGTTTGCAATGTGATCTAGAGGCAAAGCTAGGAAGGAGCCCTGGTTAATTTTAACCGTATCAGTTAAGTGTCTAGTGTCTAGGAAAAAGGTAGAACCTGGAAACAAAAACAACCTGTGTGGCGGTGGTGGTGGTGGTGATTCTGGGTAGCATTTAAAGATTTTTAAATTATATTAATTAGAACTTTTTTCCCAAGAATATTCTTCTTTAAAATAGCTATTTTTGAAAATTGTGTTAGAATCCTTAATTCCATCGGAGTCAAGAAAGCTTATTTTGTGAAGGCTAGACAGGATCCAGGAAAGGCTGGGAGCAACACAATAAGGTCAGGGATCTGTTTCAAACTGTGTCCAATCCATGCCTCATTCTCTTCGTTGGTAAAATTAATGTAACTAGGCCTCTCTCATTATCTCCCTCACAGGGTTGCTTGGAGGATAAAATGTAGAAAATAACTTAAGGATGTTATGCAAATATAAAATATTCTTATTGTAAAATGAAACGTACTGTACATAGTTTGCACGTCTACATAAGCATGTATATTGCCAACTTCAGGAGCAAATTTCTCTGTCCCATACCATCGTATCTTTGTTGTATATATTATTAGAGTGGAAGAAATTCGAATATTAAACTAATCTGGCTGCCTATTTAGCTATATCTATTCAGCTCTATATTTTATGTTACATGCAGTTATTGCCTCACCTATTGCTTATTTAGTAAATGACAGATTTACCAAGCTGACTGGGCCTCTAAGCACTGTTAATTGGTTAAAAAATATTCACACACAAAAGTAGTCAACATCGTGTCATCCATTCAGAACTTGAAATGAGCAAATGTACTTCTAAACACTTCTTAATGACTCTATTCTTCCTTATTTTAATTGGCTCTAACCTGGTGATATTGATTAATTAATAATGACTGCTTTATTTTTCTCATACTATTATGATTTTTTTATTCCAGTGATGTTTCCTTGTGCTGGTTGAGGCAGTTCTCGGTCTCCTTCAAGTTAACCACATCCTACATAATCCGAATACCACTAAATTCCAAAGTAAGCTAAATGCACTAAGAATTGGGTAAGAGCAAGTCTCCCAGGATTCTGTACCCATGTTACCAGAGTAAAAAGTATTCAGGCTTCTATGAGAAAAGAAAGCAATTTATACAAATTTATGAGTTAAGATGACATTCTTATAGAGGGCAATGGAATGTTATAAGAACCTTTTCATGAACACTTCTTTGTTTACCCTACATTTTGACCTATGGCAATGATCGAATAGGAGCTCAGAGACACTGAAGTTTATCAAGCAAAAGAAAAATCTGGCATAGTATAATCACTTTACGAATGGTAGTTATCAGTAAGAATTATCACCAGATTGAATTATTGCTGGAAGAAGCCATTTCTTTTTTAACAACCTTTTAGTAGCATGTAACCATTTTTGCAAAACATAAAATTATTATTTTTAACCAACCATGTGGGTTGTAGCAATAGGCATCCCATGTTTCACTCCTATTGAGACGGACTCCATAATCAATAATACCAGTTCTTCCAAATCCACAGTTGGGCCCTGGCTTCACAATAGGGTATCCAACTCTGCCCTTGGCCATCCATCCTGCAGCACAGACATGAAATCCTGCAAGAGGAAGAAGGGTTATGGACTAAACTGGTAAACTCCCTCAGCAGAGCAAGGTCATCTTAACAAAGATGACCACTTGCAACAGTAAGTTTCTCAACTGCCCAAATCTAGTTTAGGTAAAAGGGAAAAACTGTTTTCTTGAAAAATAATTAAAAAAATTTGAATCACATAAAATTTAACTTCTTGTTTTTACTGGAAAACTACATCTTACTTGAAAAAAAGATGCAGAGGGGCTAGAAATTATAATAATACTGTAGATATGAAAATAATCCAAGTTCAGAGCTGGCTTCTTTTCACAAATGGCTTATCTAGTACCATGAGATAAATTCTAAAATTGTAATCAATTCTGAAAAAAAAATTTCAAGTGGTAGTTTAATTAATTTCTATTTCAGGATCAATTAAGACGTTAGTAATATTTTTAAAGATTTGAATAAAGATAACGTTTTCTCATAAGTTTCTTCTAAAGGCTCAGCCCTGTTTCCCTTGCTCAGTTTCGGAGGCTGTTTTAATATCTGCCAATGCTATCCAAGAGGGAACTTATTAGAGGTCCAGGATGGCTAGTAAAGATTATGGCCTTTGTATCCATCATTCCAATTACTTTGCCCCACACAGCCCTGTGATTACAGATGACCAGTTGTCTGGGAAGACGCGGGTGTTTGAGAGAACACTGTTAGTTTTGTCTGGGTAATGTATAATAATAGCATAAACTTTGCCAGATATCATCCTGACAGCAAAGGAGTTCTGAATGGGAGTGGCCCACTCTCCTGAAGTCCCGGCGAGATGGAAGCAGACAATTTTTGTATAAAGAAGCAAATAATACCAGTTAATTTCTGGGGTTTTCACCAGATCTTCCAAGGTCATCTTTCTAGTTTCTTTCTCCTGCTATCTTATAACCTGCCTATCCACCTTTTCCTCAAAGCTTTTGATCCTAAAGTACAAAATGCATTTGCCCACTTAATGTAAGAAAAAAAATTGGGAAAAAACCCACTAAATTTGATATTTCTCCAACTGAGTAAATTTCCTTGTGAGACTCAACATACTACTACAGCATCATTTACTAGCTGAGGAAACCCATACTCAGAAGTCAAGTAGAGGTAGAATGATATTAAAAATGAATAGCAATGACGCTAAAATTATGAGAAATTTAAATGATGTTGAGGTCATTTCATTTCCTTTTGACTTTTATTTTCTTAGCTCCCACTACGTTGTGACCTCAAGTAAGATGCTAGTACTAGACACTTTGCGCCAGCTCTCGGCAGATGGATGGCAGAAGACAGAGAGCAGAAATGTCCCACCTAGGGGATGGATAGAGAAGTCTTAATAAGGGTAATAGGAAAGGGGGGTTCCCCCCTCCAACCCCTTGAGGGTGAAAAAGAAGAAAAATCATTGTCAAATCAGTTACCAATTTTTCTGGCTGCCTCCAGCTGCTTGTAGGTCGCAAGACGGCCGCCTTCAAACTCACACACCGCCTTAGCTTCTGCATAGGTGAGCTTGTATCTGCCAGACCGGGACTCTCTGTGGTACACACCTGCTGCCTGTTCTGTGAAATCACACAGGTCATAAATGCACTATTATCCATCCTTGTGCAATGGGGAAATTCTGTGGCCTCAGCTGGACGATTACATCAGCTATTGTTCCTGCCAAAAGGCTTTCTGGGTCAGCTGCCTTGGGTGGCTACGTTTTCATTGTTAGAAAGCTTTGGAAAAAAATATGAATGAGGGGAATGTTAGGGGAATTTGGGGGGCACAGACAGAAACTAGAGGCTAAATTATGTTTTTTGGACCAGATAGCCTGAAAAAAATTTTAAATACAGTATTGTATTTCTACGTTATCAATAGGTAATAAAGTTTTGGCTTTCTTTTGGCATTAGGTCATATAAAAACTTGGAAGAGTAAGCAATAGGGGGAAAAAAGGAGGTGAAGGCAAAAGAAACCGATGAGAATGGATTCATTCTGTAGGCTCACAAAGATGAAGAAAAATAAGCCAAAATATCCATTTGAGGGAAATGACTAATGCAATAGAATTAAGTATTTAGTAAACAGAAAACTAATGAAATGTCTGAAGGAATCCAAAGTAAACAAATACTAAACTAAGGAAAAGAAAAATAGACTTAAACATAGCAGAGAAAAAACTGGACACACCTAACTACTAGTTAGTGCTGAAATTCTTTATCTGATGTGTTTTGTTAGTTTACATGTTGTTCCCAACACATTTTAGGCAATGTTAGGTCAGATGTGAGTTGTCTTCCAATAGATCACTTATAATGGATTGTTTTGAGTTTGGAGTGCTTTCTGCCATAGAAACAATACAAAAAGATTCCCAGGACAATAGTCATAACATTAGCTCTACAGTTAGCTCTAATAGTCCTGTGTAGTCTGCCAGGTTATGGTTAAGACTTTGTACCCTGACCTGGGCAATTAGCCACTATCAAGAATATTTCCAATGAGAATACATATTTCTTGGCATGCAGCAAGACATGAATCCAGAAAATATACTTCCTGGTTCTCCTCCCCAAACTGGAGGTTGACACTGTCATAGTTCAATGGGAGATGGTGCTTGGTATTTTCTCTGTTTTTCTGCACTCCAAGGGATCCTGCTCTTGTACATTATATAGTAGAGCCTGTTATTCACACACAGAGGGACTTAGGCAACTGATGCTCATAGGTCAGAGAATGCCAGGAACATCAAGTCATAACCAGTATTGAGTTGTTTTCCCCTTTGAAAGTCACCTGCTGCCCAGGTGTCCTTCATATGGCAAAGCCTCATTAAATTTTCATTAGTTTCCAATTTGGTTATTTTGAGCATATACCATGAAGCATTTTGCTAGGCACTGTGGATTAAGTCCCGTCATCAAGGAACTTGGACACCAGTGAACATTTTGAATATCTTTATCTTGAAACAGAGGAACAGCAAGGCTTTTGGTAGAGAAGGGAGGCATGTTTAACCTATGTATTATAATAGAGATTGTTGTTAATTATTAAAAATGTTAAAATTGTATCTATTTCCTAAGAATATACACTAAACGATCTTTATTTGAAAAAAATTTTCTAGGAATTATTTTAATATATGACAATTTTTCTCAAACTGATTTCCTTCATATTTTCACTCCAAAATTTAAATATGATGTTTTCAGAAAAATAAATTGAGATTTAAAAAGAATAGTTTTAAGTTTTCCTCCCAGTAATTTTTCTTAAACTTTTGGTACCTGTGGATACTTGCCTTGTATAGCATAGTAACTGAAATAGCAAAAATTTTCTATGTTCTAATTTCAATTTAATGTATTAAATATTAACATTCCACATTGTTTCTTGAACAGCACCAAACTTCCTGGTATCTTGCCTTATGAACAAATTGAGAACTCTTGGTGATAATAGGTACTTAACAATTTTAAAGAAGGCATTTAAAGTAGTCCTCAATTCAGAATTTTAAGCTATTAAGATGGACCTTTGCAATGAACCTTAATTTTACCTTTCAGAAGAAATAATATTTTATTAATTTTCCTAGCCAATAGTCATTTATTTATTATGACTGAAAATTTGTTTAACTGATAATATTTTTTTCTTTTAGCAAGTGGCAACAGTAGAATGTTGACTCTGCTTTCCACTGCTGATTCTACCGTGAAGGAATTGTATAACCTTGTTAACTTGATGAGCATCAATTTCCCCCTCTATCAAATAGGAATAATGATACCTCTGTACCCTAGTGGGAACTCAAGATATGTTACTTTTCCCTTCCCTTTTTTCCCCAAGATGATGACTGAAAAGAATTGCTTGTCAGTGCATTTTCAGTTTTCATGATGCATGTAACTGAACTCTTCTGTCCTTAAGTGGAGTTTTTTTTATTGTTTTTGTTTTGTTTCACTTAAAGTACTAGTTAAGAAATTAGAGGCTACCAGAGTTAAAATAAACGTTGGGGATCCCTTACTTCTACCTTCTCATTTTACCAGTGTGGAACAGTAACCTAGAGAATTTAAAGTGTCCTGTTCTTGATAGTTGCTGGCAGATTCCTGCCTTTTAATCCAGCTCTCTTTCCTCCCTAAATAGTTTCTAATATGATATCGACCCAACCAACTGCAAACAGTGTGTAGTACTAGGCTGACTGGCCAATAATTCGTCCCAGATGGAAGCAATTTGCTATTATCCCAAGCCTCAGATTTGCAGTATATTATTAACAAACATTTGGGTTTTCTCCTTTCTACCTCTGGGGCAGAACTTCTATTGTCCAGGTTTATATTTTTGTAATGTATGACATCACTTTAAAAAAAAAATCCAAATTACTTGATTTTTAGAGAGTTTGCCAGCATTTCAAAGTTCATCCATATGGGTTTAATTCTTACTAGCTTCTTGACATTTAAAAAAGTTTCTGACAAATGTGTATATATTTCCTAAATTTGATTGTGTGCAATGAAAGTAAATGAAGAGATTCGCTTGTTGCTCTACTAAATTCCAGAACCCATGTTGGCCAAATGGATCACAGTGAAACTAGTTCACTGGCTCAAGCTGAAAAAAAGAGGCGGAAAGGCTGTGCATTACAAATCAGGCTTTTTAATGAAACCCTCCTGGTTGCAGTTATTACCAGAGAGAAACTTGCTGAAAGGGAAGATATTCTACAACTGTGTGCTGCTTAGCAAGCATAAAACCAGATATAGGCTAATTTGCCTTCTCTCATTTCTTCATTCTATGCAAGAATCCATCAGTTTTTTTCCCCAAACAATTCAAATTTTTTTTTACTGTTAAACACAATAATGAACATAAGGCAATATCAATGTGAATCATGAGAATTAAAGCATTACTTAGTGCACTGTAAGGGGTGTTTTGGATTTTCCGTATTTTGCCTTTTTTGATCTATTGTTTATCGTTACCATTTCGCCTATGTCATTCCTTACACTTAACTAAACAACAAAACAAACTATCCTTGTCTAACAAAAGGGTTAGGAAAGTTAGCCATTTACATGGTTAACATGAACAAAAGGAATCAATGTGGCAAGAATGCATTCATAAGGAGAAACCTTTTTCATTTTTTTCTATATTGCAAGCTGGCTTTGTCATAATAGTCAAAAGATATTTCGGAAAGCTAAGATATACACTACAGCTCAGACCACATGGAGCAATGATTACAAAATTTTCGTAGTAATATATACCAATTTACCTGTTATGGTTCTGAAATCTGACTGCAAATACATTGAAATAAAAAAAAATATTGGCGGTTTTAGTTTGTTAAAAAAATACTCCTCACTATGCTACCACATCTGCTTTGAAAAATTTTTAAATATTATTTCATACTGAATATATTCATTGTTGTTTTCTATGGAACGATTCACTTTATAAAACCCTATTGTTAAATTTTAGAAGGTGAAAACACTTTTTTAAAAAAATGCTACAGACATTCCAACGGCTATCTTTCCTAAGTATTTTCTTTGAAAACGTCATCCTTGAACAGAGTAGAAAAATTTACTGCTTTAATTCACTTCTCCATGATTTCAAAGAATCGACATTCCCACAAGAAGCTTGCGAGTGAAGTTTCTTACCAAGCCATATGGAGTTATGAAAAATTCCATTCCTGAATCCCCATCCTGCAGCCTCTTCCCACAGCAAGACAAATAAGTAAATTAAGATGGTCATCTCTCCAGTTGTAGCGAAGTAATAGTCTGTCAGGGACTGTTCACGGTGAGTTCTCAGAGGAGCGGCTGAAATGTGACTGAAACATCTGGTTTCCACATCTTTTAAATAGTTTTTTTCAGCTATGAGGTCAGCAAGTACTCTCCAATGGCATTTTCCGCTGCAGAGTTACACAATTATCTCAGTGTCTGAAGCAAATCCTCTGACTCATTTGCATTGGCAACCAAACTAAGGATATAGAATGATCATCTATGTTTTAAAATTCACTTTCTCAGAAGGGAGTTCATTTATTCTGTCAGTCACAAATGCTTTTCTGTTAGAAAGTTTGTATAACTTGGTGTGGATTCAGCAGTGATTAAAAGAAAGCCAATCTTCAGTAGGAATTTCAAGAGAAATCCTGAATTATGGGGTGTGGGGTTTAGGATTAAGCATTAATCTTTAACTTGACCCTGGTAATGTTGCATTAGTTTTCCCTAAATGTTGTCAAACCTATGTAGAAAATTTAAAACAAAAAGTGTGCAAAGTTTTGCAAACTCTAAGCTTTCTCTAGTGATGTAGGACTTCCTAATTCTCTGTCTGCATTTGTCCTGGGATGAGGTCTGTTGCAGTCTTTGGTTTGTTATGGTCAGCAGATAACTAAATACATCAGCTTCCAGAAAAGTAGTTCAATTTGAGAGCCTTAGGACATCCCAGCAGCTTTGCGGTATCACCTTATAACACAAATTTCCCCAGGCCACAAAACCTTGAAGTGTTGGGAGAATGAGGGGTAAACAATAATACAGTTAACAGAAATATGACCCTAGCTTCCCCAGACCCCTCTAACTTTGAAGAAGACGATCAAAGTATTAATAGGTAATATTAATAATCACCACAGTAAAGTCATCATGTATTCAAATAACCCCAAATTTTCCTCTCCTTTTATGCAGAGTGGTTGGGTAACATGTCTGGTTATAGTTCCACAGCTACTGATGCTGTTTGCTTGACAGTCATTTATTGGCAGCTTTTTTTTTTTGAGAGAGGGTCTCACTGTGTCGCCCAGGTTAGAGTGCAGTGATGCAATCATAGCTCACTGCGACCTCGAACTCCTGGGCTCTTAGTGATCCTCCTTTTCAGCCTCCCAAGTAGTTGGGACTATAGGCATGAGCCACCATGCCTGGCCGAATGTCTTTTATTGATCATTCTTTGCTACTTAGCTTCTCTACTCTAGGTGTCGAACTGCTTCCCATTCACTCCCATGATAGCACTCATTTCTCCCATGCTTTCTTAGTCCCTCCATTGATATCAGACTCCTTTGAAAAAGCCAACTTTGCAGATATGCTCTGCTCTGAAGTCGGCCTTGAACCTCTTAGGCATCTTTGCACTGAGCATCTTAGGTTTGTCCTGGACTCATCTGTCCTCGAAAGAGCGGTTGTGGGGATGTGGGCTGAGGGTATAGAGTTCACTGGACGCTCACTGAGGCATGCATGAAGTTACTAGGGTTCAACATCTCTATTTTGGGCCTGTGGCAAAAGAGAGACGAGAGAATCGTGGCCAAGTTCACAGATAGGGTTATCGAATTGAAGTTTGGTACAATAGAGAATATTATAATCTAGACCAGGATCAGATGGGTGTGACTATGGAGAAGACAGGCAAGGTAAGTGAGAACAGTATGAATAAATAGTTAGAAGGAACAAACCACGAGATTTCTCTGGAAAGTGAAATCATATGAGTATGTTATGAGTATTTTAAATTTGTGGTTTAAGAAATAAATATAACTTACACAATGCTACAGCAAAACTGTCATAGTCTTCTGCATTCTTTGCCGGGTCACATTCTCCGGCTGGGCCCTTTCTACATCTCTCTCAAGCACCTAATTTCCCCCTAGTTCTCATTTATCAAAAATTACTCTCAGGAAAGACTTTGCAATTAATCTTTACTTAGGTCAAATAACAGATACCCTTCTGTGTTCATTTGCATTTTAATGAAGCTCCAAGTAGAGCAGGGTGTGAATGTTCAACTCGTTTTAAGAAGAAAATTTGATGAGTTGCTTTGACGAATTAACCCAATCTGGGGTAGAGGATTTCTTTCTCTCCTCTCCCTACTGTCATGCAGAATACAAATACTTCCCCTTACCTCCACCCAGTGTTTGAAAACCTTGTCTTCTCTGTCATCGAGGAAATAGAAAACAATGCCTAATGATGTGGGCTCTGGTTTTGAGGGGGTATTCAATTTTATTGTGGAAGAAAAAAGGTAATGGTGTTTTCATATGGCAAGTTGCAGAGGGTAATCCAGGGGAGGATGAGAGAAGGAAGAAAAGAGAGAGTAGCAAAGGAAGTGTTGCCTATGAACTTAATCTTGGAAGTTGCCTAAGGAGTGCCCCCCACTCAACCTCCGGTACACATCACCAAGGCTGAGTCTCATGAAGAGCTGAGAAAAGGTACACTGATAAAAGTTCCTTTCCTCCCCCAGTCTCTTGATGTGTGGGTCAAGGTGTGCAATGGCTCCTTTCGCACCTGCCGCCACTCGCTGAAAATCCAGCAAGACTGTACTTTTTGTAGAGGCAGCTCCTCTTTTGGTTGCTTTTCCCCGATGCTCCAGTGCCCCTAAGCCTAATAAGTTATTAGATACCTTAAGTCATGGTGGGGAGAAGTCCACATCTGAACTGGGGTAGGGCTGCACAGAACAAGCTCAAGATCTCCTATGCTGGCACAGGGGTTTATTGTCACTATTGCACAAACTTTACTAAAAAAAAAAAAAGACACTAAAGTAGAATTTCAAACACCTGTCAGAGGTTGGGAGAAGGTATTTATTTATTTATTTACTTTAGAGACAGGCTCTTTGCTGCATTGCCCAGGCTGGTCTCGAACTCCTGGGTCTGATTATAGTTGATTTGAATAGCAAGACGTGATGAGAAAATGCAATTCTTTGGCACACAGTATGAAAATTAAAATTAAACCATAATTTATACCCTGTATTGATTATATTTTGTAATCTTGGAAAGAGAAGGAAAAAGCATGATGAGGAGATAAGAAAAGAAAAGGGTGGAGCTCAGTGAATTACAAAATATGTCAACAGAGGACATCTTTAACACTGCCAGTAAGGACGTGAAATTACAATACGTGTATCTCCCACCCAACCCAGGATCTCCTCATGGACTAGGATGAGAACAAACACAATAGAGGAAGTAGAATCGATTCCCTTTGAGTATGATTTAAAATGATTGGAGAGAAATTCTTATGCATGGCATAGAACGAGGTAAAAGAAATGAAATATGTGGCATTCTAGTTGTTCATTCAGAGTGTAGACTTTTACAGGGCCAGTGAGCTGGATGCAGCCTAAGTAGAACATTGGGAAATCTTTGCAAAAGTGAAATATTGAATTACTTTATATCGAAAAGCTTTTAGACAGTGAATATGAGTCTATGCATAACACTGAACAGAATAATGTGCTTTCAGGTTTATGGGTAAACAAATGTCAGAAAGAGATCTGAAACTGACATCAGACTTTCTCCATAGTTATAAGGTGTGGTAATGTTCACCAAATATTTCCAGCTTTCTCCCTTCCAGAAACTGGTAGCATTGTACCCATGGCAATCTGTGGTTTGGTGGGACCACATGATCATTTTCGGCCAAAAAGATGTGAGCGAAATTATGTATGTCATCTGAGAGATGAGGATTTGATTGCTAATGCTTCAGAGCTCTTTCTTTCTAGCACGGAGGGAAACATTTGTGATAGTGGCTGCTCTATCACCTTGAATCCCTGATTGACTCCTGGATGTTATATAACACGAATAGACTATAAACCTCTGTCGTTTTAAATCATTGAGATTTTGGGGTCATTCGTTACTGTTAGCATAACTTAATCTGTCCTGATTTATTGGAAGAAGTGAGCTAATAAGAGTATTAAAAGCAAAGGGTGACTTCAGAAGGTTGGGGGTCTAGTGACATTCAGATGCAAAAATTAAGACAAGGAGGAGAAAGGCAAGAGGAGGAAATGAGAATAAGGAAGAGGAGACAGTGATTAATGGACTTAATGTCCTCTCTCTTCCCAACCCCCTCCGCCTTATTATAGCACACAGCTCCTCCATCTTGTTGTGATTTGCCTTTCCAAATTTATCGGCCAGTACTCCCCCGTATGCAGTCCTTCCTGTCAGACTGCTCCCTATACCATGATCAAGCTTGAAAACTTCTGCCCCACTTTCCCTGCCTCTTGCCTTCCCTTACTAGTCACAGAACTCAGTGTTGGGAGCTTAGAGATCAACCGGCTCAAATTCTACCTGTGTTGTGGATCTCTGCTATGCTGCCCTTACTTACGTGAACCCGAAATCCTTTTAAACTTTGGCTCATTTTTGTTATGGAGGCCCACAGAGTAAGTCTTACCTACATCTGTTTTCAGGAAAAATGACTATGGTCCATAAACCCTGGAACAAAGAATCAAGCACACGTATTTGCAAACAAATTTAAAATATGCTCACTTAAAATTTTCCCCTTATTTTTTAAATATACGTTCTAAAATATTAAGTTTAAAGTGATCCAATCTTGATAAAGGAAAGATACATGTAAATATATGTAAAGTCCAGAAGGATATATACACTGTTAACTAAAAAAAAAATTTAAATAACGAGGTTTATATTTTGGACAAAGGAGAGCTTTATTTCTCATATAGGGTAGCAACCTGCAGGGCGGCCAATCCAACAGGTTGGGAAGCAGAACCCTGGCTGCAAGTCAGGTAGAGGTGCTTCAAAGGAGAGACAAAAAGGCAACAAGAGTTTATAATGAGCGGGGTGGTCAAATATACATATTCAAAAAGCTATAGGAGGAGTCACAAATGTTTATGAAGGGAAATCATGTAATTGTGCTTTATGTCTCTCATCCCATCGTGGCTGGGAACTAACTCAGTTTTAAGACATTTCTGGGGCCCCCTTGGCTGAGAGAGGTCTATTCAGTTAGCAGAGGGCTTAGGATTTTATTTTTAGTTCACAGCACAAATGCCAAATATCTCTACATGATTGAGTTATGCTTCCATGGTTGGGTGCTTTCTAATTTCTTCTTTTTCTTATTTTGTATTTTATAAAATTTTGTTTGATAAATATGTATCATTTGTGTAATAAACTTGTATCATTTGTGTAATGAATTTTAAAAGTTATAACTCATATACATGCATTTGATTGCATTGACTTAATTGGCATGTCAATTGAGATTCTTAAAGAATATTAAAAACCAGAACAGATTATTAAAATTATTATTATTATTATTATTTTTTAGAGGCAAGGTCTCCATCTGTCAGGCTGGAATGCAGCACTACAATCATAGCTCTCTGCAGCCTCAAACTCCTGGGTTCCAGCATCCTCCTTCCTCAGCCTCCTGAGTAGTTACAGGCTGGTTATTATTATTATTTTTACATTTTTTTTTAGAGATGGGGGTCTCGTTATGTTGCTTGGGCTGGTCTCGAACTCCTATCCTCAAGTGATTCTCTCACCTTGGCCTCCCAAAGTTCTGGTATAACAGATGTGAGTCACTACACCCAGCCACATTATTAAGGTTTTACAACTTTACAAGTTCTTAAGAAAATTGAGTATTGTGTCTTTAACCAGATAAATGGGTGATAGGACTGATAGTCTTTCCAATGAAAAAGATTCACCATTATGGGATCAAAGCCAAGTCATGGCATGGAAAGTTACTTTCAGATAACTTTCCAGTGTGCTTGAGATTTGTATCTTGACCTTAGCCTCTGTCACACAGTGAGTAGGTCTATGTGAACCGACTCCCAAAAGTCAAAGCACCTGAGAGGCTGAAGAAAGATGCTGACAAATCCAGTTTCTCAGAAAGAAACATTTAATAGGGACTTAGGAACAGAAGCCATGTCCCTGGTGGCTTGAGACCATGGGTCCCTACACCATTACCTCCCAAACCCAAGGCTTATATACCATAGGGAAGGAATGTGTAGGACAATTGAAGTTCACCCCTCAGGGAAAGACAAGAATGCTATGTGAATCTGCCTAAAGGTAGGATTTATGGTTGTTTTGACCTACACACAGGATTTATGGTAACAGTAGATAAAGTGGTAATCTTAGAGGCATTCCCAGAACAGGAGTTAATCAGAAGTCAACATGGTGGATCAGCATCCAAGGCAGACTTGCTTTATCCACTGCAGTCTCTACATAGATATTTAATTTTTCACAAATGTTTACTGAGGGCAGAGTTTATTGAGTGTTATGCTGTATTGTACATAGGGATATGAAGATTAATACAATATGATCTCAGAGAGTTCACTTTTCTATTTGGAAAATTAGCAAGTTGGTTGGATTCTTCACCTGCAAGTTTTGGAAAGGGGTTTAGTTAAACATAATGCTATGCTCCATTGTCATTCCATATCCTCTGTCACAGTGAACGGAGAATCTACCAGGAAGATTTTTGGTCTAAGCATCTTCAGTACTGATAATGCTGGCAAAGTAGCTGCTGTCTGCTGCCACCAGGACTGGTGGCTATGTCCATCAAGTATGAGGTTTAGTTATCCAGGCTGAGTCCATCCTTCTTCAAAGAAATAATCTCTATCATCAGAGACAGCTTCCCTTTAGGGACCACTCCCTCTCTCTCTGCTTTGATGTCCTGCTCAATTGCTATAGGTGAGATCTTTGTGTCTTTCACTTATCATTCCTTCTTTTAGGTAGGGTCAAGGGAAGGAGAGGAATCAAGCACATCCTCTAGATCTTTTTTCACCTCTGTTACCAAGCGCAGCACCAGTGAGAGAAATCCTAGCTTTCTTTTTCTTCTTTTTCTTTTTTTTTTCTGTTGTCCAAGACAGAGTGCAGATGTACAATTACAAATCACTGCAACCACCAACTCCTGGGCCCAAGTGATCCTCCTGGCTCAGCCTCCTGAGTATGTAAGACTACAGACAGGCACATGCTACTATGCCTGGTTATTTTTCAGAGATGAGGTCTTGCTATGTTGTCCAGGCCAATGTTGAATTCCTGGCCTCAAGTGATCCTACTGCCTCAGCCTCCCAAAGTGCTGGAATTACACACATGAGCCATTGCACTGGGACCTAGCTTTCATTTCCATTCCTCTTTTCCTCTCACCAATCTCATCCAACCCATTTCCATGTCCTGTGCTGTCTACCTCCAAGACAAAATGGTGGCAGAGATTGTCAGATGATTACCAAACCAGGTTCCGTTTCTACCTGTCACGGTCATAGGCGTTATTTCCCTGCCTCCCTTGCCATTTCGTGCAGTCATGTTGGCAAGGTTCTAGCCATTAGAATCTGAGTTAATGTGAAGTATAACACTTTCAGACCAGGACCATAGAAAATCTCCCACAGGAGATTTGCCATCTGATGACTGAATAAGGACTTTAGAGGAGAGTGGAATCGAAAGATAGAAAAAGCCTCATTCTCTGCTTAAAAACCCTTTAAGTTTTCCTGTAGCATCAAAAATAACATTGGTCTCTTGATCCTGGTTTCCAAATTTCCCCATGCTCTGGTTCTTGTCTATTTCTGCAACCTCACCACCCCACTCTAACTTGAACTTGCCCAACTCGTTTCCACCGTAGTAATTTTGCAATTACGGTTTCCTTTTTCTGGAACAATCTTCCCCTTCATCTTCTTTCTTCTACTCAATGTCAGCTTAATTACTTCCTCCTCAGTGAGATCCTTGTTGTCCGATCTAAAGTAGCCATCAGTCACTTTTATTGTAGCACCCTATTTTTTAAATGTCACGCTTATTGACTTATTATATAATTTACATCCAGTAAGAGTCACCCTTTATAAGGCATATCATTCCATGAATTCTCACAAATGCCTTCAGTCATGTATCCACCATCATCAGGATCGAGATGTAGAGTATTTCCATCACCCCAAAAAGTTCCCTCATTATCACCCTATTTTAAATCTCTGCATTAAATTCATCACAATCTAATATTCTTGCTTATGTATTCATTTATATTTTCATTTGTTTATCTGTCATCTTCTGCTAAAATATAGGTCCATGAAAGCAGAGACCTTATCTTCTAGTTCACCTCTGAATCTACAGTGCCAAGAATAGTACCTGGTCCATCATAGACTGTCAACAAATATTTGGTGAAGGAAGGAGATAAAGAAGGAGGGGTCTCTATGTCTTCGTATGTCCAGTGGGGATATGTAATGTAACCCCTAGAATGCCTGTGAGAAGCAAAGGAGGTGTTGACTATAAAAGCCCCTAGCATCGTGCCTGGCATTTATTAATAGTAGCATTCAGTCCATGTAGTTCGTGCTGCTTTTGAAATGAATTGATCAATCTTCCTTGGCCACCTTGATGCTTTGAATAGGACTGATATTATTGTTCCTTTTGCTATTTTGTTTCACTGCACATCCTTCCACTAGTGTCAACTTTTCATATTGGAGTAGTCACTGACCTCTGTTAGCAGCCTCTGTACTAGCAGGAGAGAGAAGCTTCCAGGTTCCTTCCTGCTCTCGTCACTGATTACCTGAGTTTCTTTCACAATCCCACAGTGCTATATTAAGGAGTGAGATAAGGGATTCCCTGCTGTCTGCTGTCTTTATATCTCCAGTGACTCAGCACACAGACAGGCTCACCCTGCTGTGAGACTCCTCACTTCTCTCAAGGATTTACGTCCTTCTCTGAGCCCCCTTTCATGCTCAACCTTGGCCTGAACCTCAAGGGAGTCTGCCCCATACGTCAGCCCTGATATCCTTTCCGGAGGGACCCCAGCCCACAGCTGATGCTCACTTAGCTCCTCCGGGTTGCAGTTCTCAGATTTCTTGTGGCATCCAAGTGAGAATGCTCTGTCATCATTCCCTGTCCTCCAACTCAAGGGGACTTGTGAATGTCTGCATACACTGGGGATCTTTGTTTTTATTCTTCTTAGTTGATTTATGGTGGAGACAAAGCCCAGAACATGGACTTTTTGCTGTAAGTAAAGCAGAGATTCATTAGAAAATACACAACTTTTTATGAAGTTGTTCACTCTAACATTGTTTGTAATAAGACAGATTAGAAGCTACTGTAATTTCAATTATCAAAGAAATGATTAGATAAATGATGGCTTGGCCATATCATGAACTGCTGTGCAATAGTGTAAAGAATGAGAAAGAAGAATTCCAGGATTCATGGGGGGACATTTATTTATATTATTTCAGTATTTTAAATGACAATGTAGTTACTCAGTAATTTAAATTAATCTAGAAATTTAAAAAACAACAAAATTTATTTTATCTGTTATCTAATTTACGATCTGGGAGAGAGGTTGGAAAGCCTCTTTCTGATACCCTCATTTTGCAGACATAGAAATGGAGGCCCAGACAAATTAAAGTGGCTAGTTCAAGTTATATTTATCGGAATCTGAACTAAGACCCAAGTCTGCTAACTCTCATTTACAAATCATTAGTGTTCATAAATTAACATGTTATCTCCTGGAGAGGGGAAAAGGGGTGTTTTCTGAAAGTCTTTATGCCTATTTAATACGTAGAACCTGCACAGCCAAAGCTCAGAGACATCGATGACCTAAGAACGAGGGGAGGAGGCTGACACATAAATCATCGCTGTGGCACCCTTGGAAAGGAAGATAACATGGCATGCATTGGGGTGAAACATGCTAGCTAATAGCGATAAATGCATTCTTTAAACAAAGAATTATCTTTAAACTGTGTTAGTGTCTTGTGATTATCTTGACAGGGCCAAAATGTTCCAAATAAAGGGTAATATATATGGAGGTTCAGAAACTGAAACAGATGACTCCTTTGGAGAACAGCAAGTTCTTTAGTAGAGCTGGGGAAAAGGGGAATAGTAGGAGATGGGGAAAGTGATAGGAGGTAAGGCCCAAGGGAGGCACTAGCCAAGCTTTTTGGCAAAACTAAGGAGTCCGAATTTTATCCTGAAACCTGTAGGACACCTCGTAAGGGCTGAGGAACTTTCTAGAACAAGTTTCTTTCCTTAATTACTTTGGCCTTCAAGACTTTTCAGAAGTTTTCTCATTCATGAACTTCTCTGATTCCTTGGAGAGTCAGCTACATTTATTTAAGAGATTTAAGGGCCCTGATCTGTTTTGAAGGACGAGACTTTTTTTTTTTTTTTTGAGACAGAGTCTCGCTTTACGTCCCAGGTACAGTGCAGTGGCCTTATCATAGCTCACCGTAACCTCAAACTCCTGGGCTCAGGAGATCCTCCTGCCTCAGCCTCCTGAGTAGCTGGGACTACAGGTGTAGGCCACTGTACCTAGCTAATTTTTCTATTAATATTTTTACAGGAGATGGGGTTTCACTCTTGCTCAGGCTGGTCTCAAACTCCTGAGCTCAAACAGTCCTCATGCCTTGGCCTCCCAGAGTGCTAGGATTACAGGTGGGAAGAGAGATTTTTTTAACCCGATGGCAACACACGCACACACACACACACACACACGCACGCACACACACACACACACACACATCTATATATTTGGTATACCTTGCCATCAGGTGCTATTGGGTAAGTAAATAAATAAAAATAGGCTGGGCGTCGTGGCTCAGACCTGGAATCCCATTACTTTGGGAGGCTGAGTTGGGTGGATTACTTGAGACCAGCCTGGGCAACATAGCAAGATACCACCTGTACAAAGATTTTTTAAAAAAATTAGCTGGGCATGGTGACACATACCTGTAGTCCTAGCTACTGGGGAGGCTTGAGGAGAGAGGATCACGTGAGCCCAGGAGTTCGAGATTGCAGTGAGCTATGATGAGGCCATTGCACTCTAGCCTGGGTGACAGAGTGAGACTGTCTTAAAAAAACAAGAAGAACAAGACAAATACACAAACAAACAAAAGATAAGAGTGGGTTGCAACCATGAAACAAGAATAAAATATTATGAAAGAGAACCAGTGAATGATGATGGCAATAAAATCATTGAAATAAAAACTCAACAGATGACCTGAATAGCAGAATGGACACAACTGAAGGCTGAATACAAGCTGGGGGATTGAAAAGAGAAATTATCCCAGCATGTAATGCAAAAAGAAAGAATTGAAAAATGATAGAAATGTTGAGACATGACTTATAGTCCCATGTTTTTCACATTTGTTTAGGCAGATCCTAGAACAATGAGATGGAATATATTCTTATATGTTTATGGGTCATTTGTCTTTCTAGCTCTGGAACTTCTTTTTTATGCTAGGCTGAATCACTAAAGCTGGTCAAGTTTTAAGGATTTGCAGGAATGATGACTCAAACTTGACTGAGGCTACCTTTGCATAAGATCAAGGACATGACGTTGTAGATATCTCCTTTCCAGCGCACCTCATATTTATCACGGAAGCATGCCTATGGTTTGGTGAGCTCACTACTTTTAAGAATATTGAATCCTGGCCGGGTGTGATGGCTCACGCCTGTAATCCTAGCACTCTGGGAGGGCGAGGCCGGAGAATTGCTTGAGCTCAGGAGAGTGGAACCAGCTTCAGCAAGACTGAGACTCCGTCTCTACTAAAAATGGAAAAATTAACCGGGCGTTGTGATGCGTGCCTGTAGTCCCAGGTGCTCAGGAGGCTGAGGCAGGAGGATTGTCTGAGCCCAGGAGTTTGAGGTAGCAGTGAACTATGATGATGCCACTGCACTCCACCCAGGGTGACAGAGCAAGACTCTGTCCCCTCCCCCCACAAAAAAATTTTGGAATCCTTTAGGTCAAAAGATCCCAGAACTGTGGGCCTTTTACTCCTTTTTGGCTTGGGGAGGAGGAAATGAAGATCAGAGATGTCAGCACTGGCAACTCTACCTTATGATCATAAAAGCTCTTTCCAGTGTCATGATGATATACTTCCATGTTTCATTTTTGCTGTGACATTGAATTTACTCAACGTTTCAGTGCTGGAGGTCTGTACCATGCTTCTCGTATGACCTTTGCCTATTGTTTCATTAAATGTTGATGTTTGCCATTACCAAATGTACCACCTAGCATCTATGTTTCCCTTCCCTCCACCGGAGAATCTATTCATTATTCAAAATTTTGCTTCCTCTTCCTTCATGAAACTGTCCTTTATCCTCCAAGGTAGAATAAATTTCTTTCAGACTTTCTTAAGAAAAGTTCATTCTTATGGTAACAATATTTTTTGAATCAAAAATGAGTTCAGGACATACCATTGACACATGGCAAGAGTTGCTGAGCAAATAAAAAAATGTATTTTTTGAAAACAACCCTGTTCTGGACAAGCCCAGTCATCAACATAGCAGTTATTCTATTGTATTCATAGGTGTGGCTTGAAAAATTGTACATCCAACCTAACTAGCATACTAATCATCATCATCATAATTATTTATTTATTTATTTTTGGAGACAAGGTCTTGCTCTGTTGTCCAGGCTGGAGTGCAGTGGCTCAATTATAGCTCACTGCAGCCTCGAACTCCTGGGCTCACATGATCCTCTTGCCTCAGCCTCCCAAAGTGCTGGGATTACAGGCGTGAGCCACCATGCCTGGCCTAATGATAATTTCTAAGATAGAGCTTGTACAGTACTTGGAAGAGCATAGATTTGAGTTCAGATGCATTAGCTTTGTGACCCTGAGCATGTTGCTTTTTCTCACTGAACTTCAGTTTATTTGCCTGTCATATGTGGGTAAATATGTCCTTTGCAGGATTCCCGTGAGATTTTAAGTGATCTAACCTATGAAAAGGGCTTGCACTACCTGCTACATGTCAGACACTCAAGGAATACTAATTCCCTTGTCACTTTATGGTGCATTTTTCAAAGAAGTCCTTATCAATTATCTAATTGGCTTATCATAATCCAAATAACATTCTTAATTCTGGAAAATGAGTTATGACTACACTACAACTGGTCCCAATTACATTAGAATGTAATAGGAATCCATTGGAAAAAAAAAGTCTTCTGTTCAAGTTGTCATTATCCTCAGTTTTTTCCTTCTCACCAGAAGAGCAGGGTCAGTGGCAGCAGGATTGCAAACCAATTGGCAGCTGAATAACTTTCAACACTCTCTCTCTGTCACACACACATGTACATACATGCGAATACACACTCACATTGTCACACACGTACATACATGTGCATACACATTGTCACACACATGTACATACGTGTGAATACACATGCACATTGTCACACATGTGCATTCATGTGCATACACATGCACGCACACACTTACACATGTTGCTTGAGGAAATAGAGAAGCAAACCATTCCTAGAGACAGGGATGCATTTAGGATTTTCCAAGTGGAATTTCCTCTCTCTTTCCCTTCTTGGTTTTGTCCCTCCCAGCAGAAAAAATGCGCACAGCAGGATGTGAGGGTGCTCTGTGCTCTGAGTGCTGGCTGGGCTCCTTCTCTGTCAGGGGACTTCCCAGATGGGAAAAGATGGGGAAGAGAGAGAAAATCACTCTGAACCAGCGAGCAAGAGAGGAGACTTAGGGTGCGGGCAGATTTACGCTGCACTCCTTCCTCTTAGTTAACACCAATGACTGCCAAATACCTGCTGCATTCAGACCTTGCTGGGTTTTAAAACATGCATCCCAAATTCTCCTCATTTCCATCACTCTTACTGATGTGCTTTAAGAGGAATGGTAACAGAGGTTCATTTGTAAAAATGGCAAACATCACTTTCTTTTTAAAATTGAATTTTTCTCAAAATAGTCAATATAATAAATTATTATAAAAATAAATATAATTATTATATGGTTGCAATATTTAATATCATTGTAAGTTGTGGTGTGGCATCTCGGGCAACTTGCCACTGAGTGACCGTCTCACACCCATTCTCTCACTCCTTGCTAACCTTTTGCGTGGGACAGATTGTTCTTTGGCTTCCTTCATGTTTGTTTCTATGTCAGACTTGTTTTATCTTCTTCCTTTTTTTTTGCCAGAGCGGATTTTTTTTTTTTTTGGTGGTTGGGGGAAGGAGGAATGCAAATGAATGGGCATTGCTTAGTTTTTCTCTACAATATGGTTTGTAAAATTAATGTTTACCTAACTGAAAAGCAGATGCTTTCTTTTCTTCATTGTCTATTGGTTTTCAAATGATAACACTTTGTTTCTAGAAACTATCCTCTGGACAAACCTCCAGCCACATCCGAAGTCTCACCATCTCATGACAAGCCTTACCTTTCCATGCCCCTAGGTTTTTGCGTAGTAGTGTGTAGATCAAGAGTACTGTGACTACGCTTGAAATTTTTTTCTCTGCCAGGTCAACTTTTATTACTTCTCCAAAATCCTATCTAAATACCTTCTCTTTTACGAAGCATTCTTTGTTTCTCTTGAGCAATTAATTACCTGAATCATTTTCTTCTCCGTGTTCCCATAGCACAAGGGACAGATCTGTACTATGTATAGTACATCTTTTTATATACCTGTCTCCCTCACATAGGCTGTGACGTCTATGAATGTTTTAAGGACTTTTATTAACAATGTATGACAGCAACTTGTCCTCTAGTTTGAGTACATTTTTCCCTTTGTTCCAACAAACACTGAAGAGCATTGTTTTTAAAATCTTTGCTAATGTGATAGACCAAAATTGGCATCTCATTATCATTTTAATTTACGTCATGTTGTTTACTTTTGAGGTGAAATATTGGACAAAATGTTTTGTATAGTATTGGCTATTTGTGTTTTGAACTAATCATATTTTGAAGTCGGTTCAATTTTATTAATTTATTATAATGTGCCCCACCCTCCCCAACCCATTCCCCCTTCCTATTTGGCTCCTCTGGGATTATGGTACTGTACTTGTGGAACATTGCACCATGGTGACATGATGGAGTTATTTCATCAGAAGATACTATTAAGGCTGCAACATGTTCCTGGAAAATGGGAGGGCTGAGCCAGTTCTTCACAGATATCTCTGCCCTGTCACACCACTTCTGAATTACACATCACTACTAGTAAGTCCAATAAAAATTTATTCCAAATGACGTGCTTGCTAATAAATCTGGAGAAAATTTGAAAAGTCCCTGGGAGTCAGTGGAAAATTGTTTTTTATGCTAATAAAATTTTTACAGTACATTTTATATATTTGTGTTGAAAAACCTTATTAGGGAAAGAGGAAAGGAATTTATAAAACAATTAGAATGTTTGCCAATGTTTGATTTCATATGAACGTTAGTAGGTTCCTGTTAATGACGACAATGAGGATGAAGCTAACGATAGCAGCAACAATAATAGCTACAGTGGGTGTTTAAAAGGTGATGGACGTTATTCTAAAGGCTTTGCACATTTTAACAAATTTAGTCTTCATAACGTTCTCTACCTTCTCCACCCTACTTGATTTCCTGGGAGGCTGAGGTTTATAGACATACCACTGGGGACACTTGCTGTCTGACCTTCAGGGGCGAATGGCTAATGGGGAACAGCCATGAGATTGGAGAGAGGCAGGAGGAGGGTGAGGTTGGGGTGTTTATTTCCTGGCCTCCTTCCTGCCAGATTGAGGCAGTTGTCGCATTCGGTACTAAAGCATGGAGTCCTTGTCTTCTGGCCGACTGCACACAGCTGTCCTGCTGGTGCTGATAGCTCGTTCCTCCGTTCCTGCCTAGGGGTGGAAATGGTGCACCATCTCTTTCCTGCCAGAATCCCGGCTGATATACTTGACTGATAGTTTGGCTGAATATAGAATTCTCAGTTAGAAATAATCCTCCTCAGAATTTTAGTGACATTGCTTCATTGCTTTCTGGCATCTAGCGTTGCCATTGAGAAGTCTGATATTTTGATTCCTGAATTTCTGTCTCCCCAACCCTACAATCTTGTAAAATCTTCTCTTCGTACCTGGTGTTCTAATCACAATGTTGTTATTTTATTTTATTTTTTTTTTTTGAGACAGAGTCTCACTCTGTCTCCTGGGCTAGAGTGTAGTGGTGTCATCATAGCTCACTACAGCCTCAAACTCTGGGGCTCAAGTGATCCTCCTGCCTCAGCCTCCCAAGAAGCTGAGACCACAGCTGCACACCACCAACCCTGGCTAATTTTTCTATTTTTAGTAGAGACCGGGTCTCACTCTTACTCAGGCTGGTCTCCATCTCCTGAGCTCAAGGCATCCTCCCTCCAAGGCCTCCCAGAGTGCTAGACTTGCAGGCGTGAGCCAACGAGCCCCACCCAAAGTT
The DNA here is from genome assembly GCA_004363605.1 of Indri indri. Lineage (NCBI taxonomy): Eukaryota > Metazoa > Chordata > Mammalia > Primates > Indriidae > Indri > Indri indri. Next base: position 3,430 of record RJWJ010020899.1, on the reverse strand, counting down.
GTATCTTTTTGAAAGACTTTTTCCACCATCATGTTGGATGGTGGGTTCTTAAAATCTGGGCAAGTATGCTCTTGAGTACTGGGAATTTTCATGTTTGTTTTGCTGCTGATTTCTTCCTTTCCATTTTCCAATTTCTTTTTCTAGCATTCATATCACTATGTAGCAGACATTGGAGCTTCTAGTTTTACTCTCTGGTTTTTCTGATCTTTTCTCTTTTCTTTTACATTTCTTTGTCTTTTTTATTTACTTTCTGAGAGATTTATCTAACTTTACCTTTCAATGACATTGAGTTTTTTATTGCTACCATCACTTTTTGTATTTCCAAGACCATCTCTTTTCTGCTCCTTGAATAAACCATTTTATCCTTCTTTTCGTGTTTGTTTGTGTTTTTGTTTTTTAGTCCTAGTCACATGGAACCTGGAAAACCATTTTAAAGTTGGTATTTCTATTTCAAGGGTGTGATAGCTCCTTTTGACTATATAAGGATATTGTTTATGCTGGTTTTTGACATTTTCTTCTCCCCACTTAGTCTCTGTTTCCTCCAAATTCCTTTTGTCATTTGTTTTCATCACCATTTTTCATATTAAATACTTTCTCAATCCTGATAATCCACACTGATGAATATGAGTGTTTGCTCATATTTAAGAATTGGTAGTGAAAAATGAATGAAAGTCCTGAGTGCACAGGTAAGTCTTGCTAACTGCAATCTTCATTCTAGAGTGATCTGGCTGGGCTGTGTTTTTGGAAAACCCTGAATGTCTATGTCTTTAGGTCTGAACCCTTTGACTGGTTCTAATCCCCATATAAGAATCTTCCAACGATTTGCTTGGAAGGTACAACCTGGCTGTGAGGCTCTGGGAGCTGGGTGGGGGAAGACAGCCAGGGCCTTATCATTCATTATGGAAATGTTCACTTAATCGCCTTGTTTTTAGAATGACATCTTCACTTTCCATTGTAACTGATTTAGCCCTGTCTGGAGACTGTTTTGCCTTCTTCAAAGGGAAAAAACCCTCCAATCTTCCATAGAGAAAGGAGAAGGGCAATGGCCAAGCTGATCAGAGTTGGAACATGGATCTGGGAGTTATAATGGTTCCTCAACAGACTTTCAACCAAATCCTCACATTTTTACCACTCCTATAAGTATATGGCACTATCAATTCCTGAGCCTTTTTTCTTTTTCTCTGTAGTATAAATCAATATTTCTCTCAGAGTCTCTCATTACTAGGATAGGATTTTGCTTTCTTCTCTGCTAATGTAGTTGCCACTCACATCTGCTTTCTAGCTTCCAAAATCTTCATATCAGAGATATTTAAGGTCAGGAGTGCTGGCTCACGCCTGTAATCCTAACACTCTGGGAGGCTGAGGTGGTAGGATGGCTTGAGGTCAGGAGTTCAAGACCAGCCTGAACAAGAGCGAGACAACATCTCTACTAAAAAAGTTGAAAAAATTAGCCAGACGTGGTGGCACACACTGTAGTCCCAGCTACTTGGGAGGCCAAGGCAGGAGGATCACTTGAGCTCAGAAGTTTGAGGTTGCTGTGAGCTAGGCTAACTCCAGGGCACTCTAGTCTGGGCAACAGAACAGAGATTCTGTCTCAAAAAAAAAAAAAAAAAAAAAAAAAGAGAGAGATCTTTAATAATACAACCATTTAGTATCAGCTTAGTAGGGTTTTGGGAGGGAGAAGATATTAATGCATTGTTAAATCCACCATCTTTATCTATTTAAAGGTGGCTTTAACCTTCTATGACTGAAAAGAGTGATTCATGGTAGTCTGTTCTTTGCCTTCAATATACTTTAAAGTACTCCCTTCCCCAATATTTGGTTGTTTATTGATTGCTAATGAAACAAGACCACTTGGTAATTTCTTGAGACTGGTAAGATATATATTCTTACATGGAAATGAACAATCTTATGGAAAAAGCAAGAGTGACTCAAGAACTATGCGATGAGTATTGTTAGAGTACCATATTAACAAGTTAATGGTAAGTCCCTAAAGGGGCCAGGTAATTTTATTCTTGGCCATAGCCACCATGCAGACTGTGGCATCTACCTTCTGAAAACATCTCGTAATATGGGTCTTCTCAGTAGGAGGTGGTAGCCACGTTGGCCTTGGCAGATTCAGGGGACATATGACCTTGGATCATCCTATTGAACACTCTCTCCTGTACTTCCTCATGCAAGGGATGAAAGGTTGTGGGAACAGAGGGAGGCCAGATTTATCACATGGTCACCCTTCCTGTTGGTGATGGTTGCTTGGGTTTCCGTTGTTTGACCTGGTCACACAGTCCTCCCTGAAATGATTTCCATTTCTTGAGCCTGCTCATCTGGCCTCTCATTAACTCAGTCAGCCCTAAGGACCTTCTAATAAATTTCCCTTTTATCTAAGATAGTCAGCCATGTTTCAGTTGCAAACAAAAGCAAGGCAATTGGCAACTGCCATAGGAGGCGAGAGGCTGGGATGGAAAAGACACAAATCCACAGGTCTTCAGGAAATAAATTTAAAATGCTCTCCCCATTAGGAATGAATTAGCATTCTCTCTGCCTGTGAAAACAATGGTGGACTTTTATAATCTCTCCTCCTACCAGTCTAAGAGTAGGTCAATGGCCCACTTCTATGCCTCTGAAACCTCATGTTTATTTTACCAGAGCCAAAAGGAATGACTCACAAACTAGGACCAGATTTGCCTTTGTCTAAAATGCCACAGGAGTTGTTTAGTAATATTTGGGAGCAATCCCCGAAAAACATCACAAATCTAAAATAGTCTAATAAATTGGGTGAGAAATTAAATTGATTTTTGGGCTACCAATATTATATCACTCCTATACACTCAGTCAAATCAAATGAGTTCAATTTGACTTGTGGCCTAATAGGAAGAGTTACTTGATGTTGGCAGCAATCTAATCTGCCACACACACACACACACACACACACACACACAAACGTATCTTAAAATATTATAAGTACTAAAGAAACACATAAAACAATTTGCATTTCTATGCATTACACTAGAAAGTTTGAGCATTTTTCTTCATATCTTTTTTTGTGTAATTGCCTCTTCATACTGTTTGTCCACTTATCTATTTGGTTGCTTATATCTTTCTTATTATTTGAGTAATGTATTCATAGTAAAACAATTTCATGACACCCAGGAATCTATAAACAAATAGCAATTTCACCTCTTTTTTGCCTTAATTTTTTTATCTGCAACAATATAAAAGCCTAGTGGCTTTCTCAGCCTTTTAAACTGCTCGGCAAGGAGTCCATCAGTGCCAGTCATGTGTGTTAACCTGACTTGTACTCTACATCTCAAACTAATTTAAAAAGACAAATTACTGAAGTTACATTACATTATATACATTTTAATTAATTTAAATATTTGGGTATTTGTAGACTTAGACAAATTTATTCTAAAAATGACATGGAAAGGCA
>RJWJ010020898.1:0-28516 GCA_004363605.1 Indri indri | reverse complement strand
GCTCACGCCTGTAATCCTAGCACTCTGGGAGGCCGAGGCGGGCGGATCGTTCTGAGCTCAGGAGTTCGAGACCAGCCTGAGCAAGAGCGAGACCCCATCTCTACCAAAAATAGAAAGAAAATTAATTGGACAGCTAAAAATACATATATAGAAAATATCAGCAGGGCATGGTGGCGCATGCCTGTAGTCCCAGCTACTCGGGAGGCTGAGACAGTAGGATTGCTCGAGCCCAGGAGTTTGAGGTTGCTGTGAGGTAGGCTGATGCCAGGGCGCTTGCCCCAGGCAGGAGAGTGAGACTCTGACTCAAAAAAAAAAAAAAAAAAAGATCTGAGTTAAGGGGCCAGGTGAGGTGGCTCACGCCTATAATCCTATCACTTTGGGAGGCCAAGGCAGTAGGATCCCTTGAGCCCAGGAGTTGAGACCAGCCTGATCAACACAGGGAGACCCTCTCTCCACAAAAAAAATAAGAAAAATTAGCCAGGTGTGGTAGCATTCGCCTGTAGTCCCAAGTACTTGGGAGGCTGAAGCAAAAGGATCACTTAAGCCCAGGAGTTTAGTTCGAGGCTGCAGTGAGCTGTGATGATGCCACTGCACTCTAGCCTGTGCAACAGAGGTCAAAAAAAAAAAAAAGATCTGAGTTAGGATCTACCCCCTCGATGGAGCCGCCTCCCTCGACCTCTTCAGCCTCCTCCGAACCCTGGCCTTGTGGATGACACCATCAGAACTCAACCAGAGAATACCCTGTTAAATCCCTTAAACTCATCTCATGTTCCTTGGAAAAGCAAAGTGGCAGGGCGGGTAGGAGATTACTCTGCCTCTCAGCTGTATAGCTTTGGGCAAATTACTTGTCTCTGGTCTAGTTTATTTATCTGTAAACCAATGAAGATAGTAAAACTGCCCATGTCATAGGATTTATATGAAGATACATAGTGCTTACAACAATGCCTAGCACATCGTTGATGCTCAGTCAACGTTGGCTGTTAGTACAGTGTCTCTTTTGCCCCTTCCACCAACCCATTTTCAGCACTTAGCCTTCTTGTTCAATGAAAGGATGATGGTTTCTGCCCTCAATACATTTATAATCTAGTTGTAGAGACGAGACCAATACAGAATAATGAGGTTGTATACTGTTAGATGACAAACGAGATATACAATAAAGAAATGTTTTCATTAGCATTTTTGTAAGGCTTAGTAGGATGTTCCACAAAATCTTTTTGAGCAAATATTTTTTCTGTTACCTAGATGCACTTTGTCGTTTTTCCAAAGTCTTAATTTTATTCTACTTTTTAAAAGATGGCAGACAATCCCTTCACCAACTCCCAGACATATGACATTCTCTCTCTTTTTCACACACACACACACACACACACACACACACACGCACAACGGCCCCTTTTCTTTGTCTGTTAGACATGCAGCGTTTTTGTTCATGTGCCTGGTCTTTTTGATCTGAGGCATACATTTTCCTAGTCTTCTAATAAGGTATTTTATAACAGTCTCCAGGCTTCCTGTAGCCTTTATATGTTCTAAGCTACTCCTTTTTATTTTCACCTATCCAGCAATACTCTAGGAACTATAAAATCTTTGTGTACAGTGCCTTCAATAAATATTGATTATTTTTACTTAAATTGTCAGTACTGAATGTGTAAAATTCCAAAAATAAATCTACGGCACTTTTATTTCCTTTAAAAAAAACAAATGAATTGGGAACAAATTTAAATATACTTTACTGTAAAATAAAAACCCTTTCTCTCTCTAACCTTGCTGAGGAAACTGAAAACTGGCTCAAAGAGATTTACAAACTTGAAACAAATGTCACATCTTATCAAGGACAAGAACCAGTTCTAACCTGACTGCACAGAGTCCCTGCCCATTCTGAAGCTGGGACACTCTGGCTTTCCTAGCTGTCCGCCACTACCACAATTATGAAAACTTAAAAAGAAGGCTTTAAATTTTTAAATTTAGAATGCTTCATGTCTTACAATTGGTAGATTTTCAAATATATATTTAATTTTTCTAAATAATTTTATAGCTGTTGAGGTAATTTTTGATGTTTTGAGCTATGGAAAGAAGTGTATTGCAGTTGGTTTTCTCCAAATTTTCCCCTTTCTTACTTCACCAAATAATGAGAAAATAAAATAAAAAGTGATGGGTTTTTCAAAATTAAACTTTAAACTTAAAAAATGAAGAATTTTTTTTAGGAGAAAAATAAGTGATACAGACTCAAATCATCTCCATCTGATTAACTGTGAATCGTTAATAGAGAAAAAGCTATACAATCCTGGTTACATAAATGCATTGGCTAGGCTTAGAGGTACTTTAAAAAAATTGATATACAGACATACCCTTCAAAGTTACTTCTAAACTTGATGATTATAGAAATTGTTGAAGTCATTCCTTTGACAATGACTTGATTAAATCCATATCAGGAAACCATCTAATGATTGACTTGGATATTGTTCAAATTAATATTAACGAATGCTCCTCTTTCCAGAGAACTGTTAGCATAATTATGGCCTTTATCTTTCCATAAGCATTTGTCATTTAATTAGTCGGGTGATTTTTCTCATTCTTTGTCAGATTCTTTGAGACAGCACAAGTGGTGCTTATTATTAAAACTGTATTTTGATGAATCAAAACATCAAGTTCCCTACGCTTCAAGAGTAACTTTTAATGCAAACACACTTGAATGTTTAATAATTATCTTTAAAAGCAGTTTTTAAGTAAATAAAAGCTCTTTGCCAAGCAAGGTCCATGTTTTATAACTTCCAGCTGTGAAGCACCCACCAGATAAAGCAGATATATATTAAATGTTAATCACTTCAGCTCTAACTAATTAAATATTTAGTTCCACAAAGACCTGGAGAAAGTGAAAAAATAAGGTTGAACTTGATTTAATGTATCTAACTATTTTGAATCACATTCTCTCCCAAGATGGTTAAAATCCAACTATCTATCCAGCATTTCACCTTTAGAAAGGTGTACAAAGTGTACACAAAGTGTAAGACCATTCCAAAAATCTTCCTTTACAACCTACAAAGTGTAAGACCATTCCAAAAATCTTCCTTTTCATCATCATTGTCACAACCACCATCAGCATTACTGCCATTATCACAGATAATATTTATTAGACGATTACTCTGTGCTAGGTTATACACTTTACAAACAGAATTTTATTTGCTCCTTACAACAGCCCTGTGAGGTGGGTGCTATTATCTGCATTCAGTCTAAAGCTTAGTAAGGTTAAGTAACTTGACCAATGTCGCATATCCAGTAGGTGCCAGGGCCCAGATTTGAAATCAGGCTAACTCAGTTTAAAGCCTTTGCCCCTAACCTTTATTTTATTTTGCCTACGCCTGCTTAATTCACTTAAATTTGGTTTAAATTGATTTTAATTATGACCTTTTTGTTGGGACCCATTATGGTTTTCTCCGTCATCAACAAACGTTGGATAAAGTATGCATTCAAGGAATAAGAAGACAAAGTATAAATAATTGAAATGTTAATGAACTAAACGATTTTTTTTTAAACCCCGCAATTGTCAGATGAGTGAAATGGACGGTCAACCAATGCCTGGAGTTTGTTCAGTAATCTGTGGTAGAAGTGCAATTGTTTCCTGAAGGTTGGAAAGGCTTTGGATAAAAGTGGAGAGGAGAAGAGGACACTCCCAAGCCAGGCTGACCAGCTCTGCAAAGGCAGAAAGTCTGGAAAGTGCTAGGTGAGTGGGAACAAGGTGGAATAGTCCTGTTTGGCTAAATCTGAGGGCTGGATAAAGGAATGGGAGGATAGAGGGATGCGGGCGGGAGTCACATACATTTACGGATGGCCGGTTCAGTGCCAAGGACAGTTTTAAACCAAGATAAGTGGAAAGCTTTGATACTCAGGAGCTGAATTTGGGTCATTTCATTCTCCTCCCTTAGCTGTTCTATTAGCTGTTGTATGACCCTGTGTCATCCTACTTATGTTTCATTTTCCTATCTGCGAAAAGGGAATAATTGTAGTTCCCTTGGGTTTTCTCCTAGTCATTAAATATGAACGAGTTAGGCCACGGCACACAAACAAAAGGAAAATACGTAATATTTTATAAGATAAATTCATAAAAGTTGTGGAATATCTGGGCTTTTTATAAAACAAGCGGTGCTGAAAACTTTTAAAGGAAACATTTAAATTCATTAATGATCGCGGCTATGCAGATGCTCATTTTTCCTTTAAATAGCAGGAACTTGAAAAAATTAAAACGTGATGTAGTCAGCTTTCAATTACTTAGGCCACTGACAATTCAATTTATGGATTACATGGAATTTTGGTTTACTCATTTCACACGTCGTTATCAACTCTACATGAAGTTTAAAAGGACAAAGGATGAAAGTGGAATGGGCCAGCTTTCCGTGCTATTTCCATGGTGGGGGCGGAGGGTGGGGGGCATTTCCTTTGAGACAAGACTGGGGTCGGCTAATAATTGCTGGTATTGCCTGACTGGTGAAAAGGTGACTACAACGTGAAAACTCTGATTAAATCAATCGCACCCTCCCACCCTCGTTTTAGATGAGGAATTTTCCTCCCACTCCCGCCCGCGCGGAAGGGGCTGAGGCAGCATCTGGCATCATAACGCTAACATTTGTTTCGTGATTTCCTCTTTATCGGGCACTTTGACACACATCACTTCTCAGGAATCAGGATTCACTGGCACCGTTCTGTATTGCTAAATGAGAATCCCAGGGCCGACCTTCTAACCCGCTGCAACACCCGAGGTCTGCCACCCTTTCCCGAAGCAGAAGCGGAGCTCCCCCCAGTTTCGTCGCAGGCCTGGGACTCCCCCACTCCCTGCGTGAAACCGCCGTGACTCATGTCCTGCGGATCCTGCGCCCCCCACGCGCCCCCAACACAGCCCCCGGGATCCAACCCCAGCCTACAGCGCGTCAACCCGCCCAAGCAGACTTGGAGGTCTCGGGTCTGAGTCACACAGAAAGACCACCCTCGTCGGCATCCCCACACACAGTCCCTCACAGCCCGGCGCGCCGGCCTCCCCGCCTGACACACCAACGCCCGTCGTCTCCGCACAACTTGTTATGCTCCAGCTCCAGCCCTAGCTAGACCCAAAAACCTCCGAGAAACCGAGAGCTGCAGAACCGGCCTCGGGCGGCCTTTGATGGCTTTGTTATTGTTTGGGTTTGAATCGATACGCCCCTCCCTATCCTTCCTCCCTCGCGGCCCTACACCCAGCTCCCGCCTCCCCTCCAGCCCCGCGCCCCTCCCCCTCCATTTTGGCGCCTTTTCCTTCCCGCCACGTCGTGGCGGCGTAGAGACCATTCTGACCGCGAGAGCGGGGCGGGGCGGGGGCGGGGCGCGCCGCGTTATGCAGATCAGTCGGCCTCTGGTTGGCTGGAGGTTCGCCGAGGGGCGGGGCCGGGGCGCGGCCCGGGAGCGCGCGGGGCAGGGGCCGAGGGGAGTCTCCCGGTCCCGCCGCTTCCCCACCCCCTCTCCTCCCTCAGCCGGCCGGGCCGCCCCGCTCCCCGCCTTGGCCTCCCGGCGAGGCCCCGCCCCGTCCCCGCCCGCCCGCGCTCCCTCCCTGCCGGCGCGCTCCGCCCCTTTACTCCTGGCGGCGGGGCGAGCCGGGCGTCTGCTGCAGCGGCCGCGGTGGCGGAGGAGGCCCGAGAGGAGTCGGCGGCAGCGGCGGCGGCGGGACCCGCAGAAGCAGCAGCAGCAGCCACGAGCTCCCTGTCCCGCGGCACTGCCGCACAATCCTCACGAGCCGCTCACCCCGCCGCCCTCGGCGCTGCCTGACCCCACGGGCGCGCCCTCCCGCCGCCGCCAGTCCCGGCAGCGCCCTCGGTTGTCCTCCGACTCGCCCTCGGCCTTCCGCGCCAGCCGCAGCCACAGCCGCAACGCCACGCGCCGCCCCAGCCATAGACACAGCCACCGGCACAGCCCCAACCCCTTCTCCCGCTGCAGCTCCTCCGGGCACGGTCCCTGCGCCGACACCCTGGAGGTTGGGATGCTCTTGTCCAAAATCAACTCGCTTGCCCACCTGCGCGCTGCGCCTTGCAACGACCTGCACGCCACCAAGCTGGCGCCGGGTGAGAGCACCCCGCCAGCCCGGGGATGGAGGGCGGCGGGATCCCCAGGGTTGGGAGCTGGGGGCTCGCGGGCCGGCACTGAGTCCCCCGTGCCTTCCCCTTTCCCAGGCAAGGAGAAGGAGCCCCTGGAGTCGCAGTACCAGGTGGGCCCGCTACTGGGCAGCGGCGGCTTCGGCTCGGTCTACTCAGGCATCCGTGTCGCCGACAACTTGCCGGTGAGTGGGCGCCCCGCCGCGGAGAGGGCGCGCCGGGCGGGGGGCTCACGGGCACGCTTTAGCTCAGGCAAGGGGACCTCACAGAGACTCTGGGTCTTTCAGGTGGCCATCAAGCACGTGGAGAAGGACCGGATTTCCGACTGGGGAGAGCTGGTGAGTGCCCCGGAGGGAGCGACCCCCAGAATGAGTGGGTGGGGTGAGGGGCGCCCCCCTACTCCCGCCCTAACGTGGCTCCCTCGCCCCTGCAGCCCAATGGCACCCGAGTGCCCATGGAAGTGGTCCTGCTGAAGAAGGTGAGCTCGGGCTTCTCCGGCGTCATTAGGCTCCTGGACTGGTTCGAGAGGCCCGACAGTTTCGTCCTGATCCTGGAGAGGCCCGAGCCGGTGCAAGACCTCTTCGACTTTATCACCGAGAGGGGGGCCCTGCAAGAGGAGCTAGCCCGCAGCTTCTTCTGGCAGGTGCTGGAGGCCGTGCGGCACTGCCACAACTGCGGGGTGCTCCACCGCGACATCAAGGACGAGAACATCCTCATCGACCTCAACCGCGGCGAGCTCAAGCTCATCGACTTCGGGTCGGGGGCGCTGCTCAAGGACACCGTCTACACGGACTTCGATGGTGAGCCAGGCCTGGCGGGGGAGCTGCCCGGCTGACTCGGCCGGCCCGGAGGCCTCGGCTCTTTGTAAAGGTCATTGGGCCACCTGGCCCGGTGCTGGCAGGGGTGGGACGAGGGAGGGCTTCCCGGCGTAGTGAAGCCGGGCATTGCAAGCCAGCCGAACCTGGGATGTTTCTGGCATGATTTTATTCTTCGAGTGGAGTTCAGTGGGTTCCAGGCTTTCCCGATGAATAAGAGGTTGTGGGCAACCGGCGGTAGCCCAGATTTCTGAAGTCTGACCCAGTTTCCCCGCCAGTAAAAGGATGGGGGGATGAAAATTGATGCCGGTTTTGTAATTTTTGTTTTGTTCTACAAGGGAGTTTTCTGTTAGGTAGTTTTTAGAGCTTCAGTTTATTTCTCCTCTTTGATCTAGGGAAGGTTAAGGGGTGGGAACAGTAGTTTCACTTTTTTTCCCTGTATTACGGGGTGAGGGAGTCAGGAATAAATGTTGTGAAATAAGATCTGTTGCTGGTTTGAAAATGAGTTGGGTGTCTCTGCAGAGGATGAAAACCTATCCTAGGGAGGGGCTTGGAGCGGGTTCTTTCAGAAGGGAAGGAATGGAGAGCCTGAGATCAAAGGATCAGGGTGGGTCATCATCTGAGCGGCTTAACCTAACAAACGACCAGCCTTTCAAAACTTGTGACTCGGGCTTGTGGTTTGTGTTTATTTGCCCTTGGAGGACGCTGGGTTGGGCTGCATTTTTTGTATTTCACAGTTAATGGCTGGCCGGGTCCTCCCATGTTTTTTCCTTCAAGTCTTTGCTGCCCCCTGGTGAGCACCGGCGGGATGGCCCCGCCTTTTTCTACTACCCAAAGTTTGTAAACAGGAATCACGTGGTCTGAGACCAACCCTGCAGCAGCCCTGTCTACCTTTCCAGTCTAGGGAGGAAAGGGTGTGGATGTCTGCCCCTGCCCTAGAGGGTGGGGAGGAAGGCCTCCCAAAGGGCAGGCTGACTTAGAATGTTGTGCAAGGACTCTTGCACGGATCCCGTCTGCCATAAGAATCTCACCCAGACTCCTGGGCAGCATCGAATGCAGTTTAAGGATCAACTGCCGGATACCTCCCTTGATGGTGCAGACATTTCATCCCTTCATCCCTTTGCGGGTGGTCCTACCACATATGGCCTCAGGCTTTGTGTCTGCAGCCAGCCCTGTTTGTTTCTTGGAGCAGTTTGTAAAGAATTTCAGTTTATGCTTTGGGCTGGTAGAGAGGTGGGTAATGCTTTGGGTTGGAGAGATGCCATCAGCGGCTCTTCCATTCTCCTTTTAGCCCAGGGGGAAAATGGAGTTCACCCAGCTCCTGAGAGAAGGGAGGTGGTGCTTTTTCAAATAAAGAGTTGCTTTGTACTTTTGCTAAAAGTGTGTTTTCTCTTCTATTCCCTTGGCTGGCAGGGACCCGAGTGTATAGTCCTCCAGAGTGGATCCGCTACCATCGCTACCATGGCAGGTCAGCGGCCGTCTGGTCCCTAGGGATCCTGCTGTATGATATGGTGTGTGGAGATATCCCTTTTGAGCACGACGAAGAGATCGTCAGGGGCCAAGTGTTCTTCAGGCAGAGGGTCTCTTCAGGTAATGTGGAAGCCCCTGGTTACAGAGAAGCAGGGATCACAGGCTGTTGGCCCTTACGGGACAGTCTTGGAATTCTGGAGTGCCTCTCTCTCCAGTAGGTGCCATGACCCTTGGCTTAGATTGCAGGCCAATGATTTACACTCGAGCTGGCCCCACAAATCACATGGTTTGCATTTGAGCTTTCCTTGGGACGTCAGAGGAAGAGCATGTATGAGCACATTAAGAAGGAAAGACAATCTGGTTTTTCTGAAAAGTTTTTTTTCCTCTCTTTTTAAAGTACCAACAGAGATCTGATTCCTCAACTCCTGGCTGTTTAGCCAGGGTGTAAAAGGTTGAGGCCTCTTTTAGCATCTCCCTTAAGGCAGTAGCTCCCTAAATATTGTGGTTCCAGTGACCTCATTGTGGGTGGTGTTCGTGTTTGTGAGTCAGTAGGTGAGATGAATCACCTCATCACGCTCAGTGGTGTCTCATCTTAATTCCTTGTCATCACCCTTCCTATTTCAGGTTGAGTGGGTGTCGTGGGAAAGGCCCCCACTATTGAAGTTTTGAAAACCACAGGTTTAAGAGGGTAGCTGTTTTTAGCTGAAAGCACACCGAAGGCTCTACATACTGGTTAATACCTTCCCATTCAAGAGCACAATGTTCTGGAAATGCATGGCCTCCTTGGGACCCTAGACTTGTGGGCTTTCCTGGGAAGCAAATTGGGAGACATTTGCCTTGCAAGAACAAGTTGAGTCATTCATAACCTCGGTCTGTCCTGCTTTCTGCAGAGTGTCAGCATCTCATTAGATGGTGCTTGGCCCTGAGACCATCAGATAGGCCAACCTTCGAAGAAATCCAGAACCATCCGTGGATGCAAGATGTCCTCCTGCCCCAGGAAACTGCTGAGATTCATCTCCACAGCCTGTCGCCGGGGCCCAGCAAATAGCAGCCTTTCTGGCAGGTCCTCCCCTCCCTGTCAGATGCCCGAGGGAGGGGAAGCTTCTGTCTCCAGCTTCCCGAGTACCAGTGACACTTCTCGCCAAGCAGGACAGTGCTTGATACAGGAACAACATTTACAACTCATTCCAGACCCCAGGCCCCTGGAGGCTGCCTCCCAACGGGGGAAGAGACACTCCAGGCGCCCCAGGCCTCAACCTCTGCTGTAGATGCTCTCTCCTTCTCCTAGGTGTCCAGTGTTGCTGGGCTCCAGAAAATCCCAGGGTTGGGGGGTGAGGGGCGGGGGGTGGGTCAGAACCTTGTCATGGAACTGTTCCCTTCATCACGAGTTCTGCTGAATGCCGCAATGGGTCGGGTAAGGGGGGGAAACAGGTTGGGATGGGATAGGACTAGCACCATTTTAAGTCCCTGTCACCTCTTCCGACTCTTCTGAGTGCCTTCTGTGGGGACTCCGGCTGTGCTGGGAGAAATACTTGAACTTGCCTCTTTTACCTGCTGCTTCTCCAAAAATCTGCCTGGGTTTGGTTCCCTATTTTTCTTCCCTATCCCCCCGACCCCCTCCTTAATATGAAAGGTGCCATGGAAGAGGCTACAGGGCCAAACGCTGAGCCACCTGCCCTTTTTTCCTGCCTCCTTTAGTAAAACTCCCAGTGAACTGTCTTCCTTTTTGGTTTTTACTTAACTGTTTCAAAGCCAAGACCTCACACATACAAAATGCACAAACAATGCAAATCAACAGAAAAGTTGTAAATGTGTGTACAGTTGGCATGTTAGTATACAAAAGGATTGTAGTTGATCTAATTTTTAAAAACTTTGCCTTTAAGTTATTTTACCTGTTTTTGTTTTTTGTTCTGAAAGATGCGCATTCTAACCTGGAGGTCGATGTTATGTATTTATTTATTTATTTATTTGGTTCCCTTCCTGCTCCGAGCTTCCACGGCTGCCGCCCTAGTTTTCTTTCCTCCTTTCCTCCTCTGACTTGGACCTTTTGGGGAGGGCTGCGATGCTTGCTCTGTTCGTGGGGTGACGGGACTCAGGCGGGACAGCACTGCAGCTCCCTGACTTCCATGGGGCCCCTCACTCACTTCCCCGAGTGGGTCTGGGCTCCGTGGGTGGTGGGGGAGGGCGCTGCTGGCTGTGTATATAGGACAGGTATGAAAAGCAGTTCTGGATGGGTGCCTTCCGGATCCTCTCTGGGGCTGTGTTTTGAGCAGCATGTAGCCTGCTGGTTTTATCTGAGTGAAATACTGTACAGGGGAATAAAAGAGATCTTATTTTTTTTTTTTTTATACTTGGCGTTTTTTGAATAAAAACCTTTTGTCTTAACTCGTGGCTTCTAATCATTGTCCGTGTGGAGGCATGCTAATGTGCATTTATTGAACATTTGGCAAGTGCCAAAGTCTTGTACTAGTAGGAGGAGAAAAGGAAGCTTTCAGACTAAATCTGGTTTCCTCCTATAATGGGAGTTCTGGGATGGTCACCCTTCTGAAACAAGTCTGTGGCCAAGGTGTAGGATTGATGTTTTTTTTTTTTTTTTTTTTTTTTTTTTGAGACAGTCTCACTTTGTTGCTCGGGCTAGAGTGCCGTGGCGTCAGCCTAGCTCACGGCAACCTCAAACTCCTGGGCTCAAGCAATCCTACTGCCTCAGCCTCCTAAGTTGCTGGGACTACAGGCATGCGCCACCATGCCCGGCTAATTTTTTTCTATATATTTTTAGCTGTCCAATTAATTTCTTTCTATTTTTGGTAGAGATGGGGTCCCGCTCTTGCTCAGGCTGGTCTCGAACTCCTGAGCTCAAACAATCCGCCTGCCTCGGCCTCCCAGAGTGCTAGGATTATAGGCGTGAGCCAGGATTGATGTTGTATGGACAAAATTTGGCATGAAGGGCCTAATGAAATAACCTTTTCCTCATTCAAATTTTAGAGCCACGCAAATGCGGTACGTGTGGCTATTTTCAAGTGTTAATAGCCATTTGTGGCTAGTGGCTACCTGATAGAGCATTTATATCATTGTAGAAGGTTCTACTGGACATAGCTGACCTAGAGATAGCAAATATGTCCCTGTTACCAAACTAACAATTGAAGCTTATTTCAATTGTCTCTCCCACCAGTAAAACATTCTGAGCATGTCCCTTTGATACATGTTAAAGTTTACGGAAAAACATGTACCTGTGTGGCTCTCAGTTCCTGATTCAGGTTGCCTTCGGCTTCAGTGTGAGGTTTAGTCATTAACAATAGTGGATGAGTGGAAGTGTGTGTGTCTTGTTTATTTTTTTCAGAGCCAGGGCCTTGCTGTGCTGCCCAGGCTGGAGTGCAGGGGTGTCAGCATAGCTCACTGCAGCCTCCAGCTCCCAGGCTCGAGCTATGCTCCTGTCTCAGCTTCCTGAATACCTGGGACTACAGGTGGGTGCCACCACACTCACCTCGAATTTTTTATTTTTATCATATATATATATGTTTTTTTGAGACAGAGTCTGGCTCTGTTCCCCGGGCTAGAGTGCCATGGCATCAGCCTAGCTCACAGCAACCTCAAACTCCTGAGCTCAAGCGATCCTCCTGCCTCAGCCTCCCGAGCAGCTGGGACTACAGGCATGTGCCTCATGCCCGGCTAATTTTTTCTCTCTCTCTATATATATATTTTTAGTTGTCCAGATCATTTCTTTCTATTTTTTTAGTAGAGATGGAGTCTTGCTCTTGCTCAGGCTGGTCTCGAACTCCTGACCTTGAGCGATCTACCCGCCTCGGCCTCCCAGAGTGCTAGGATTACAGGTGTGAGCCACCGTGCCCGGCCTTTTTATCATATTTTTTGTAGAGGCAGGGTCTTGCTATGTTGCCCTGGGAAATGTTGTGTTTTGACTTAACAGGTTTTTCCCCTCCAATGTGCTTGACAAAGGGCTTCTCCTAGGAGTAGGTGAAATGTTAGCTCTGCCATTTTCTTACTGCTTGTTCTTGGATAATTAGTATTTTTAGTCTGTGGTTTCTTTGCAGGAATCTGTTTAATAGGCCCCTTGTCCACTTTGTGAGTTTAGTTTAAACTGGATGGTGGCACCCATGAATCTACTTAGTACATGTGGCCCGAATACATCCTGGTGTTCTGGAAGCACACTGAAATTTCTGCTGCTGCCAATTCGTGTATTAAGTATTAGCAAATGTTGGTTTTGTGTTTCTTTATAAACAGCCAGCAGTTATAATATTCTTCCCTCCCTCTGGGTCATCTTGCTTCCTCCCCTGAATTGTCAGAAGGTCACTCCATGCACCCACACACCCTTGGGACCCTGGCCCAGAGGCACTGGCCAGGTTGCTTGAGGGTCCAAGCCACAGTCCCCTCACTCCTCATTGGGTTCTGGGGTTTGTCCTAACCTTTAACTTGGAGTAGATCCCAACCCCCAGCGCAGCCTCCATTTGCTTTGGAGGAGAAGGAAGGATGTCTTGGTTCTTGGGGGGGCTGGTTTCCCGAGGTTCCCCTTTTCTCTACGCCCTTCCCCCTCCCCCCTGCAGCATGCACACACGACCAACCTTTGGAGCCCGAGGGTTGCATGCCTCATCCTTTCCAGTAAAGGGGGCACGTGAACAATTGAAAGTTGCTCCAAACTTCTAAGGAAATCTGGCAAAGCCCCACCGTTCTCTTGAAGTGAGTTTCTGGCAGTTTCCCCATCTATTGAGACTACTGGGGTGATGGAAGAAGGTGTCTCTTTGAAGAAATACGGATTGTGGCTCCTTTGGGGTACAAGATATTAATTGTATGGGAAGGGTGAAAGGTCATATTTTGTTCTTCTCATGGGAAGTTTCAAATCTAGTGTGGAAAGGGAGTCAGATATGCCATAAGGCGGCGTGAGGTCAATGCCATGGCTATGGAATAGAGACGAGAACAGTGGTTAGGGGCATTGACGTGGGAATCTGCCTTGGGCTCAGATTGTACCACTGTCACTTATCCAGAAGCCACCAGCAAGTATTATACCCTCTGAGGCTAATCTTAAATAGAGATACTCCTGGATTGGATAATTAGGAGATTGGATTAAATAACAGATGTACTTGGAAACAAACACTATCTCCTCCTTGCAGATGCATGTATATCCAGTAAAAGTACCAAGAAGAACAGGATGATAATAAGTTCCCAGAGTTAGGCAATGGTCATTACCTCTGGGGAGAAGCAAAGGAGGTTGTGATTTGCGGAGAGGTGTCTGTATGAAGACATTGAATTGTTCTGGCAATGCTTTATCCTGCGAGCTAGATGGTGAAGACTAAGGTGTTTGTATTAGCCTTTATAACTTCTGGTTTGTCTCATATATTTCATGATAAACTTTATTTTTTTGAAATTCTTTTTTTTTTTTTTTTTTTTTTGGAGATGGAGTCTGGCTCTGTTGCCTGGGGTAACAGTGCCGTGGCGTCAGCCTAGCTCACAGCAACCTCAAACTCCTAGGCTCAAGTGATCCTACTGCCTCAGCCTCCCAAGTAGCTGGGACTACAGGCATGCACTACCATGCCCGGCTAATTTTTTCCATATATTTTTAGTTGTCCAGCTAATTTTTTCTATTTTTAGTAGAGACAAGGGTCTCACTCTTGCTCAGGCTGGTGTCGAACTCCTGACCTTGAGTGATCCTCCCAGCTCAGCCTCCCAGAGTGCTAGGATTATAGGAGTGAGCCACTGCCCCCGTGGCTGCCATGATAAACTTTAAAAGGTAATCAACATATTTCTACTTATGGTGTAGGGGGCAGCAGATGGAGTTATTACTGACCTTGGCTGAGGCGATCTGGGAAGACTTCAAAGGGGAGGTGGCATTTCGACTAGATTTTGAAGGATGAGTCTCAGTTGTTCACCTGTAAAGTAAGGCACTGAATATACAGACAGGGCAGAGAAATCCAGAAGGGATAAATGTTTTTTCTCCCGCTAGACCCGGAATCAGCAAACTATGGCCTGGTGACCGAATCCAGCCCACCACCTCTTTTTGTACAACTTGTAAGCTAAGATTGGGTTTTAGATTTTTAAATAGTTGAAAAAAAGATCGAATGAAGAATAATGTGTGATACATGGAAATTATACGAGATTCGATTGTCGGCGTTCACAAATGAAGCTCATCCGTTTACATGCTGTCTGTGGCTGCGTCGTGCTGTGCCGGCAGAGTCCAGTGTGGAGACAGACCGTATGGCTGGCAGAGCCAAAATATTTACTGTCGGGCCCTTTACAGAAAAGGTTTGCTGATCCCTGCACTCGACTGTGGTCCCATTGATTCCTCTGCACCTTTTTTTATTGAGACAGAGTCTCGCTCTGTTGCCCAGGCTAGAGTGCCGTGGCATCAGCCTAGCTCACAGCAACCTCAAACTCCTGGGTTCAAGCCATCAGCCTCAGCCTCCCGAGTAGCTGGGATCATAGGCATATGCCACCAAGCCCAGCTAATTTTTTTTTTTTTTTTTTTTGGTTGCATGGCTAATTTTTTCTATTTTTAGTAGAGACAGGGTCTCACTCTTACTCAGGCTGGTCTTGAACTCCTGAGCTCAAACGATCCGCCCGCCTCGGCCTCCCAGAGAGCTACAATTACAGGCGTGAGCCACCATGCCTGGCCTCCCTCTGCATCTTTTGTAACACTTACCCCAGTGCCAGGCACACAGTAGTGCCTTAGTGATAATAGCTAACGCGCATTTGATACCTACTATGTGCCCAGCACTGTTCAGCATGCTTTGTACATTATTTATCCTCACATCTCTCCACAAGGTAGATGCTATTATTTAATTAATTAATTTATTTTTCGAGACAGGGTCTGTGTTGCCCAGGCTGGACTCCCAAGTAGCAGGGACTACAGGAGTGGGCCACCGCGCCCAGTTTAATGCTACTATTTATTTATCCCTGTTTTATAGATGGGGAGAACTCAGGTGCGGAGCAGTTAGGTGTCACGTCAAAGGTCACATACTTATGAAAACTGTCAATTAGTAATAAGAAAAAGAAATAGAAATAAAAGGTCACCTATAAGAAGTGGCCAGGTCAGAGTCTGGACCCAGGCAGCCCATACTCATCACCACTCTGCTACACAGCCAGTTAACAAACATTTGGGTGGCTCAGTCATTTCAAGGTCCCTTCAGGGCCCAGGATCTGGAGATCAAGACAGTTCTTAGCCAGGCTGCAGAGAGCCGGGTAAGCGGTTCTGTCCTGTGGAAATACCCATTGTTGGCTCCTGTGAACTGTCCTTCCTTGGGCTGGGCTGGGGAGGAAGACGTGGAGGCTATAAAGGGCGGAGAAAGAGGACAAGGGAGGTGGGTGGGGCAGGGGCACATTTCTTGTAAATGTTGCTCAGCTCCCTTAACTGCTGTGCCGGTTCTTGGAAACCCTCACCACAAAGGACCTATCGAGAACAGTGTTAAAGCAGATATGGCCTCATCCCCCGTTCACTTCCTGCCCAGCCTTGCGCTACTAACCCTGATTGCCAAGAGCAAGGTTGCAGTGACCCTCAGCACTGCTGCGGGAGGAAGTGCAAAAATAAGCAGAACTAGGGTCAAGCCGACAGGACTGTCTTTATTTATTTTTATGTATTGTAACAGAACATCCGATGCACATAGTTGGACTCCTCATAATCCTTGGTTCATGATATATTCTCATCCTCAGTCAAACCATGGCCTGGTGTCATTAATACTGTTATATTTCATTCCATTAGCTAGTCAACCCTCCAGCTAGCTCAAGGAGCAGACCGTTAGCTGTGACATCCATCTATGTGACCCTCTCTCAGTCTATCCCTTGCCTCTCCCAAATATACAACCCACTGTCCTGAATTTTGTGTTATCATTCTTGAACTTAAAGTTTTATTTTATAGGTATGTGTCCCTAAATATGTAGTGTTTGGTTCTAATCATTCTTGGACTTTATGAATAAAAATAAGACCATGTGTGTATGCAGTGGCCCGGGACTGGCTCTTTCCACTCCACATTATAAGGACGCATGCATGTCGTAGCATGTAGAGGGTTCGTTTTCGCTCTAGAATATTTCGTCGTATAGACAAGTATTTGGGTCGTGGCCAGCAGAGGCCAGTTTTTAGGTGCCCCCTGGGTTAAATGGCTTAGGAGGTCGGCACACGGGAAGATGCAGCCCTTGCCCAGTGCCCCGGAGTGGGAGCCAGCGGCGGCGACCACGCAGCCCTTGCATTCGCGGAGCACTCACTCTGCGCCAGGCACTGTGCTGCACGCACCAGGAACGCCTTTCTCACGCGTGAGTGAACAGAACCAGGGCTTTTCTCACCTGTCCCCTTCAGGGTTCAAACTAATGCCCGCGAAGATAAGCGTCACAGCAAAGGGAAGATCCAGGTTCACTGGGCTCCCCGTGAGCTCTAGGGGTCTGGCCGAGACTGTCGTGTGAGTGGTGCGGGGCGTGTGTCTGGCGTGGTGCAGGGGTTGCGGTGTGTGTGCGTGTGCGGGCGTGTCCCTCTGGGGTTTGCGGTGTGAGGGCGAAGCGCGCGGTGCTATGTGTTGACGTGGGGGTGCGCACGTGTGCACGCAGTGGGTGTGGGTGTCGCACATGTGGGCGCCCCTGCACATGCACGCTCATTCCTGGGGTTGCTGCGTGCCCTACCTCACCCGGCTAAAGCCTGTCTTCTTCACTCCGTGGGCTGCCACGCGCTTCCTGCCTCTGCGCTGACCCTCCCTCTGCATCTGTCCTCTCCTTCCAGCCCGATCCCCCCATGACCACCCACCCGGTTCCCTTCCTTCCCCTCCAGCTCCTCCTCCAGATGGCCCATGCCGGTTCAGCTTTGAGCTCTCATCCTTATTTGACCTCCCTCCAATTTCGATACCACTGTTGACCCCTGCCTACTTCTGGAAACTTCTCCAGTGGTTTCATAACCCCCGGTTTGCCTTCAGTTTCTCTGCCACTCAGGCCCAGTTTCCTCTCCCTCTCCTTGCTCTTTAAACTTGGGTGCTTTTCCCTTCCTCATTCCCGAGCCCTCTGCATGGGTCAGGATACTGGCAGGAAACAGATGGCACACTCCAGCTGGGTAATGTGACGAGAGTGTAAAAAGAAGCATTTTCAGAGGGCAGGTGTTGGGGACCCACCAGGGTAGTGCTGGACTCCGGGGCTCCCCACAGTGGGAGGGGCCTTCCTGGGGCAGGGGGCTGGAGGAGGGAGCAGCCCTGGAACTGGGGGCTCTGCATGGGTGTGGAGAAGGCTGCCTGACAAGGGCTGTGATCTCCATCGGGGAAAGGCAGTCGGTCTGCAGTAGCCCCACCTGGAGGGAGTCACCTGCTCATCTCCTACCAGGGCCTCCATTGGCTAAACCCAGTGGGAAGCCGGGAGGCAGGGAGTCCTGGGCGTTGCAGTCTGTAGGGCGGGGAATGGCTCTGGAGAGGCCAAGAAGACACCCAGGGCAGCCGCTGCAGGACTGCACCTTCCCCCAGCTTCCCTGACAGTTTCTCATGACAATTTCCACGACTCCAGCACAGAGCTCTCTCCTGACCTCCAGGGCTGGGATCAATGGCCTTGCAGATGCCACTGCCAGGGGCGGCATTGGGGGTGGGGTGGGGGGCCAGACACCCAGTCACCGGCATCGCGAGTGTGCCGAAGGGACGCGATGGAGACAGAACCAACCCCTGAATCCCACCTGGTGGCAGCTCACCTCTCAGCTCCCCTCACACAGTGAGGGAGCCACACTGACGCTCACGTATTTTCTAAGTGAAAACAGTTTTTCATTCTGCTATAAAAATGACGCATGCATTTTATTGAAACAGTAATATAAAGTGAATTAAAGTTGTGGGATCTAATCTTACCACCCCAGAGAGAAATACTTTGAGCACATCCAGACTTTATATGTATGCATACAATTTTACAGAACAGAGCTTCACTTTTTAGTAACCTTTTCTCCACTTAACAAAGTGCTATCACTATGTTCCCACTGCAAGGACTATGGATAGACACAATAATTGTGCTATAGCCATAACGTGGATTTACATAATTAATTTTGGTAATTTCCAAAATTCCACCATTACGTGTAAAATATTCTATTACCAGATAGTGCTTTGGGCAGAGAGTGACTGTGGTCTACGCCGTGTGCCTCATCTTTTTCTTCCTTGATAATAGAACTTCTAATTTTTAGCTAGTCATGTGAGATTCCTTAAGAATAAATGCTCGATTCCTCAGATTCTCTTGCAGCTAGTCGTAGACACATGACAAAGTTGAGGCCAATGAGATATGAGCAAAAATGTTGTGGGGGCGGATTCCAGGAAAATTCCTGGGAATACGTCTGGTAGGCACCATTCACCCCCAGAGGAAAAGAGGGGCTGTCATGCGAAGGAGGCGGCGGGGGTGGGAAGACATGCTGAGCAGACAGAAGTGGCTTCCTCATGCGACTGCATTCACCCGAGCCCTCCTCACCGTCACCTTGTTTTGTGACAAGCTTTTACAATTTCACCAGGAAAATACTTCTCCCCTTTAAGTTGGTGATTTGTAAAAAACCGTGTGGTATCTTTACTGAAAAATCTGCACTGAAAGTATAATTTGCTGTATCTCGGTCCCAGTGTCTGCCCCTCTGCCCCCTGAGGACACGTCTCTCCAATTTTACACGTCAGTTAGAAGCTGGGATTGGATATCAAGCCAATTTTCATTTACTTGTTTCGATCCGTGGGGAGAAGCATACGATAGTATGAACAGCCTAAAACAAAAGATGACTTAAAACACATATTTGGAGGCCGGGCGCGGTGGCTCACGCCTGTAATCCTAGCACTCTGGGAGGCCGAGGCAGGCGGATCGTTCTGAGCTCAGGAGTTCGAGACCAGCCTGAGCAAGAGTGAGACCCTGTCTCTATCAAAAATAGAAAGAAATTAATTGGACAGCTAAAAATATATATAGAAAAAAATTAGCCGGGCATGGTGGCGCATGCCTGTAGTCCCAGCTACTCGGGAGGCTGAGACAGTAGGATTGCTCGAGCCCAGGAGTTTGAGGTTGCTGTGAGCTAGGCTGATGCCACGGCACTGGCCCCAGGCAGGAGAGTGAGACTCTGTCCCCCCCCCCCAAAAAAGCACATATTTGGTTCCGGAATATGTTCCTTAATCCAACATAGTTTCATTGATGGAGAAAGGAAGGGAATGAACATTTAAAAAAAAATCAGCTCTATTTAGGGATAATTTATATACACCAAATAGCACCCATTTTAAGTGAACAGTTTGATGTGTTTTGATCACTGTGCACACCCGTGTAGCCACTGCCAAAGTCGGAATGTGGAACATTTCCACCACCCCCCAAAGTTCCCCGGGCCCTCTGCAGTCAATCTCCCATCCCTACCCCCACTGCCCCCGGCAGCCACGGATCTATTTCCTGTCACTGTAGGTTAGTTTTGCCTGTTGTAGGATTTCATTCAAATGGTGTCATATGGCATGTGCCCATTTGTGGGACTGACCATTTATTGGGTGCCTAGCATGTGACAGGCACTTTACAAGTGTATAATCATTTCCGTTTTAGAGACGAGAAAACCAAAACTCAGAAATTAAATAATTTACCAAGGTCACATGGCCAGTATATGACAGAATAGGATTCTGACTCAGTTTGTGCGCCTCCAGGTTTAGGGTCTTTCCTTACACACCATTTTGCTGCTGTCTTTGGTTTCCCGGAGGCCCTAAAAGATGATCAGTATGTTACAGGCAGGTATCAGGTCAAGGCTTGCAGTCTCCAGTCTTTTTTTCTTCATTGTTTTTTGCTTATTTCTACAAGAATGAAAGGCTTACGGTCTTATGAAAAGGCAAGAGTAAGGCAGATCAACCGGTAACAAGAGGATTCATGAAAAAATGATAAAATAAATTGTAAACAAGCTCCATAAATGTGTTGTCAGTGCCATAACAGTACAAATAGCCACCAGAGGACTAAGAAGAGAATGCTGGCTGCAAGCGTCACAAGAGGGCCTCGGCAGGGCAGGATTCTCTCTTGCCCTATGCATTTGTTTACTGCAGACAAAATCTTTTTTTTTTTCTTTTTTTGAGACAGAGTCTCACTCTCTTGCCTGGGGCGAGTGCCGTGGCGTCAGCCTAGCTCACAGCAACCTCAAACTCCTGGGCTCGAGCAATCCTACTGTCTCAGCCTCCCGAGTAGCTGGGACTACAGGCATGCGCCACCATGCCCGGCTGATTTTTTCTCTCTCTATATTTTTAGCTGTCCAATTAATTTTCTTTCTATTTTTGGTAGAGACGGGGGTCTCGCTCTTGCTCAGGCTGGTCTCGAACTCCTGAGCTCAGAATGATCCGCCCACCTCGGCCTCCCAGAGTGCTAGGATTACAGGCGTGAGCCACCGCGCCCGGCCTCAGACAAAATCTTGAAGCCAGGCTGGGCAACCGTGACTCAGAAGGGGCCAGTTCTCAGCTCTTCTTTTTTCCCATATAGTCAAACTCATCCTGGTATTTGAAGTTTAGAAAAATCATAATTTAATATGATAATCACAGACCTTCGTCCCCAAATCCAAGAACGGGAGCCTTAGGAGGACAGCTGGATGTGTCAAGGAGTGTAAGGACAAGTTAAAAGAACACTAGACAGTTCTCCAGCTTACGAAGGATCACATTTCAAAAGTTTGTTTATGTGTCATTTGTTTGAAATTCAACACATCTTCCCATAGAAACTGCATTGCAAATGGAGGTTGGGCTCTCAGATCCGCCCTCAAATGCTGAGTTAACACGCCAGGCGGCGGAAATACTATACGACTGCTATGACAACAAGACAGGCTGGGCTGGGGCTCAAAGCGGTGGATCGTGGGCTCCTGGGCATTGGAGTCTGCTCCTTGCTGTCAATCTCCCCGTCCCAGCCCAGTAGCTCGGGGCACCTTGCTGTCTTAGCTCCCTGCCACGCGGTGGCAGCTCCGACACAGCCCTGCCGATAGGCTTTCTGCCTCGGCCCGGTCCACTCGCCTCCCCAGACAGGTGGAAAATTCTTCCTTGTTACAGGTCAATATTTGCCTTCTGCCGTCTTTCACTCCCTGGTCCCAGCGCCACCATCTGACTACAGGAATCTGAGAACTCCCACGTGACAAGTGTTCCGATAGTTAAGGGTCCGTGTCTTGTTCCCCAGAAATTTCTTCATTCCCACCCAACAGGTCTCAGCCCTTCACTTATCTGACAGATGACCTGGTTTCCAGAACCCCTGGCCCAGGGGTGTGCTGGGGTTGGCTCATGCCGGCTCAGGAGAACTGAATGCTGAGTGTTCAGGAGTTTCACGAGCCTACTAACGTCACGCTGGTAGGCACAGTAGGAGTATTTATACCATGGAAAGCAGAAGATGCTACAAATTTGGATTTTTCCCCCCCTTTCTTTCTGTAAAGCCAGTTATTAAACATTTACCAGCACACCGCTACTTTCACCGTCCTGGTAGCCAGCAAATATGTTAGTTTGCCTTTAGGAAACAGGACCCCCACAATCTACCTCAGTGTCCCATCCAACAGAAGCCATACAGTGAGTTTTGTAGAAGTGAAGGAAACTTTCTTTCCACCCTCTAAAGTTTCGATAATTTGAATCTCCGGAATAAACCTGACAGTAAACATGTTAACGGGAGAAAAGACGCAGAGATTCATCACATGCATACGCACTGGAGCGCTGAAAACATAGCTCCGAAAGGCCAGGTGGTTAAAGTTTTATACCATCCTGAGATTACAGGACAGAATGGGAGCTTGGCCCACGCCTGTAATTCCAGCTCTTTGGGAGGCTGAGGCCGGAGGATCACTTGAGCCCAGGCAGCTGCAGTGAGCTATGATGGCTCCACTGCACTCCACCCTGGGGGATGGAGTGAGACTCAGTCTCTAAAATTAATAAATAAAAGAATGGGGCTTGGGACTTCTGAGGGGAGGTGGCAACGCGAGTTAAAGGAGGGTGAGGGGAGGACATGCATGCAGGCCAAGGTTGTCTTATTATGCAGATAGAGTCTCTCAGAAGAGTAGGCGACCACCCTGGTCATCTCTGTCTGTGAGGTGTAGGCCCCCAGTCTCCTCTTCCTGTAGCAGCATAATCTTCCCTAGAGCCATCTTTAGGCAGACAAGGGGGCTTCAGAGAAAGCCTCTGCTTGCATCTGTTTACTAATGTGGAGTTCCTGTGTAGGTGTAAATTTCTTTTACAAAATGATAGCTTCCCTGAGCTATTCATGTGTCTGCAGTTTCTCTGAATAGCCATCTGGAAATATGCCAGGGATTATATTTGGGGGTGGCATATTTTAGTCTCCCACAGTCATGTTTTGGGGTGATGTGTCCTGAGCCCCAATGGTATATAAACTCTTACTTTTCCTTGACAGCCATTTCTGTTGAGTTAATCAGTTTGAACTCTTTGGTCTTTTTTTGCATGAACTACCCAATAGTCCTTGATATTTGTATCAATGATAGTCTATCTTGTCGTTTTGGCCCTATTGTCCCAGTATATTTCTTTCTGATTGGATAGTCCAGTATCTAACACATAAACTCTTCTTCCCATTTTAATGTCATCTGCAGACTCAAAAAATTTGTCTTCTATATTTTCTTCTCCTTTTTTTTGGAGACAGAGTCTCACTCTGTTGCCCAGGCTAGAGTGCTGTGGCATCAGCCTATCTCACTGCAACCTCAAACTCCTGGGCTCAAGTGATCCTGCTGCCTCAGCCTCCTGAGTAGGTGGGACTACAGGCATGTGCCACAATGCCCAGCTAATTTTTTATATATATTTGTTGTTGTCCAGGTAATTTCTTTCTAATTTTAGTAGAGACGGGGTCTCACTCTTGCTCAGGCTGGTCTCAAACTCCTGACCTTGAGCAATCCTCCTGCCTCAGCCTCCCAGAGTGCTAGGATTACAGGCGTGAGCCACCACACCCGGCCTTGTATTTTCTTCTTATATAGGGGTTCTTAACATGAGACCATGACCTCATGGGGAGGCTTCAGCAGGAACCCCCCCAAAAAATATGAAAAATTTTTGTGATCTGTGCATTAGTCTGGGGACAGTTGATATAACTTTCATTAGATTCTTAAAAGGATCTATAGCCCATAGAAGTTTAAGACCCTCTTGTCTGAGACAACGATGAAATGGACAGGACAGAAACAAGACTTCCTAGAGACAGTGGGACCTAAATAGTCAAATAGTGTGCACTTGGGCAGCACATACACTACAACTGGGATGATACCGACAGAATTTGCACGGCCTCTGAGCAAGGGTGACATGCAAATTCGTGAAGCATCCCGTATTTTCAGGATTTTGAATGTTCCCACCAAGAAGAAATGACAGCTATTTGAGGTGACGGATATGCTCATTACCCTGATTTGATCATTACACAATGTGTACATGTATAGAATCACCATCTCATTCTACCTCATAAATATGTGCAGTTATGATGTGTCCGTTGAAAATAAAAATAATTTAAAAATAATAACCAAATAATAACAAATGGCTTTTGATGGACCTTGAAGACATGCTCTGCAGCACAGCAAGTCCAGCTGGCGAAGAACGCGGGTGCGTGTGACAGAGGCCGAGGCCGAAGGAGTCTAAGCGCTTCGGAGTGATTGGATGGTTGCTATATATATTCTACCCCGACAGTTTGGCTGTACAGAGTCTCTCTTCCTTGATGAAGGGGTGTGACTAGTAATCCTCTCGGACAAGTCATAATTAGGGTGCCTTTGGGTTTGCAAAAGGAACAAAAAGAAAAGAGATGCGTTTGAGATTTCCTGAAGTGGAATTAACTGAATGAGGCCGAGGAGAATGCGAGGCGAGTCCCTGTGTGTTCTACTGGGCAAGGAGAAGATGTGCTAGAACATTCCCAGGCTCCGGGCAGCCAGAGCACAAGCCGTCTGGGGCAGCGGGAGCCGTGCGAGGGGAGGAGCAGGAGGCAGGGTGTAGGCAGGTGCTCTGGAAGACCTTCCGGCACTTAAAGGGACCTTCTGGGCCATCGTTCCCATAAATCATTGTCTGGCCAGACGTTCTGATCGGTGGTTTGAATAAATAGCCACTATGCTGATCAGGGCATCCAACTTGACGTTTCCGTCGTTCCCGGGACATGTGGGAAAGTCCGAATATTCACTGGACATCAGATGATTCCATGGAGTCGTTGTTTGTCCTGGGTGTGACACAGGAGAACAGCCTTCTTTCTAGGAGACGCGTGACATGTTAGAGGGGAAGTATCTCGATTTCCACAACCTACTTTCAAATGTAAGCAGTAAGCAGAAAGAAAAACAAAGAGAAAGTGTGTGTAGAGAGAGAAAGCGGCAAATATGACAAAATATTAGCAATTAAGTATCTAAGTGGAGTGGAGGGTATACGGGTGTTCATTTTACTATTTTTCAACTTTTCTATATGTTTAAAATTTATTATAATGAAAAGTCGCAGGAAATTTTTGGAAAAAAATCAAGAATCTGTCACCTGGGAATTTTCTCTCTGAAATTGGCAAAAACCGAATATAGTAATCAGGAAAAATTATTAACCTACTGGAGCAAAATTGGGACTGCAAAGTAGCCAACTAATCAGATCTTTCAGAGGTGAGATAATGGCAGGAAAACTAGCCAACTTCGACACTTGTTTTGTTTTGTTTTTGTTTTGTTTTTCGAGACAGGCTCTCGCTTTGTCACCTTGGGTAGAGTGCAGCGGTGTCACTGTAGCTCACGGCAGCCTCAAACTCCTGGGCTCAAGTGATCCTCCCGCCTTAATCTCCTGAGTAAGTGCGACTGTAGGTGTGCATCACCATGCCTGGCTTTCACCAAGCCTGGCTTATTTTTTCTATTTTTGGTGGAGACGGGGGTCTTGCTCTTGCTCAGGTTGGTCTTGAACTCCTGAGCTCAAGTGATCCTCCTGCCTTGGGAGTGCTAATGTTACAGGTGTGAGCCATCATGCCTGGCCCCAACTTCAACACTTGACTGGCAAAAGCCTGAAACCAATAACCTTTTTCTGGAATGTTGTAAGGAATGTTTGAGGCCATATCAAAGAAAGCACAGGCCGGGTCAGGCACATACAAATGCAGTAGATGTTTACTCTTTGAAGTAGTAATGTTCTGTGAAGTTGCCGTGAACACTGAATTAGTGAGCACCGAACCATTGCTCCTGGGAGAAATATAGGGTTAGGTTCCTCCAGCCTCTAGTCCCACCATTTTTGTCAATCAAGCAATTCATAATCTTATTGTATGTGTGTTTCTGTTTAAAGACACCTAATGTAATACATATTGTTGATTCATTAACACTGAACTCGTGTCCGACAGTGCCAAGTGTTGGCACACGGCTGCCCAGCCAGAGACTACATTTTCCAGCCTCCTTTGTGTGACTAAGTTCTGGCTGGGGGGATGTGAGCAGAAGCGGTATATACCACTTTGGGGGCAAGCTTCTGAAAGGATCTGGTGTGCACTCCTTTGCATCTTTTTGTGTCTTTCCTGCTTCTTGCTGGCTGGGATGCAGACACGCTGGTAGGAACTGGAGCAGCCACTATGGGCCCAGAATTGGAGGCTGTGTATTGAGGGTGTTGAATCCCTGAAAAGCACACCCCTAGATTGTAAAAGAGAAGTCAAATCATGCGAAAGAGAAGTTAACGTCTATCTTATTTAAGGCACAGTTACATTTCTGTTTCATTATCTGAAACTCATCCCTATGACACACACACAGGGACATGTATATATGTATATGTGTTTTATATGTATATGTGTATGTGTTTACACACACAGGCCCCAGACTATTCTGTAAATTATATTTATGTCTATGGATTATGATTTTTAAAAAATGCAGAGAAATTGCTTGCCCTTAAAAGATGCTTTAAGCAAGTGAGAAACGTGATCAGGTTTGTGCTCCCAAGCTGAAAGAAATCTTAAGGATGACTTAGCCAGTTACTTCTTCTTCCTATAGATGGGGAACCAAGGCCCACTGAGGTTAAGCAACTGATTCAAGGTCTTGCAGCTATATGGCCAGAGCTGGACCTCGAACCCTGATTTCTGAATCCAACACCCTTCCTTCAGTGTCATTTATCTTGCTCTCTCTTTCAATCCTCAGATGCTTTTCTACATCACTTTATTCCCCTAATTTTCTATTTAATTCAATTCAATCCAATCTGGCAAACATTTATCGTGAACCTATTATATACTAGGTAGTAAAGACATCGTCTTCTATGAAGAAGCGGGGAATGGACTAAGGGAAAACTTTCAGCCTCTATCACAGTATGCAAACCTGAAACATTTTTACAAAATGGCACTCTTATTATAAGAGTATTGTATCTCTATTTTATTCTAGTCTGGTCTATTCCATTCTATTTCATTTTCATTTTTCATTTCTTATAAATGCTGGTCTCGACCCGTTAAACTGATTTCACAATACTCGAACGGATTACAGCCTCACTTTGAAAAGCACTGCCCCAGAGCAAAGTGCAAACACCTCAGGACAGCGTGGGGGCTGCCGCTTCCTCTCCAGCCCCTCCCCAGCTGCTCCCCACTAGGAGGGCCGGCCCCCATGGAGCTCCCGCTCACTCCGCTGCTCCGGCTGCCTGGAGTCCCTTCCCCAGACCCTTGCCCCACCCTCTACCCCCCAATCATTGGCCCGGCAGATCGTCTTCATTTTTCAAAGCCCAACTTGTGTGTCACCTGCCCAAGAAGGCTTTCGTACCTGTAAGTCACCTGCAAAGAGTTGATCCGCCCCTTAACACCCCTCTGGACCCTTTATTATCTCCCGCACTGTTAACGCACTTAGCTATCTCCTTCCTCTCCTTGCCTGTGAGCCCCTTGAGGCAGGAAAGCAGGCCTCACCCACCTTTGTACCAGCAACGCCTTGCTCGAGGCCCCCCCCCAGAGTGCAGGTCCCCTGCCTGCTTGCCAAATTGGCCAGAGGGTGGGAGATTTCCTTTGAAGGGGGGGACGCCCGCCCCGATTCCCTAAGGCTGTGTGGCTTCTACCTCTGCTTGGCTCTCACGATGCTCTCTTTGGGCCTCGCGCTGCCGTGGTGTGACAGTGGCAGAGGCTCTGGAGCCAGGCTGCCTGGCCTCAAATCCCAGCAATCCCATTTTATGTGACTCTAGGAAAATGACTTAACCTTCCCAGGTATCGGCTTCCTCGTCTGTAAAATGGGAGAAACAATATAATTTACTTCATAGCATTGTCATGAGAATGAAGTTAGTTCATTCAAGCAAAGCATCTGGAGCAGCACCTAGTAAACGTCTGATGAGCAGTAGCTTCATGGTCTACCTACCTGTTTCTCACCGTTACACTTTACCCATGTGGAGGGAAGCTTTGCCTCTCCCTCAGAGCTTCCGTGCAGGACTCGCTCACGGCAGCGCTCCCTAAATGCTGCCTTTACTTGGCAAGTCGTCTGGAAGTCCAGACCAGTATCGCCTCCATACCCGGCTGGCCTATAGCACTGTAATATAGCAGCGGTCCCCAACCTTTTTGGCACCAGGGACCGGTTTCATGGAAGACAATTTTTCCATGGATTGGAAGGGTTGGGGTAGGATGCCGTAGGGAGGGGGCATGGAGCTCAGGTAGTGATGAGCGGCCAGTTTCCTAACAGGCCACAGACAGGTACTGGGCCGTGGCCCAGGGGTTGAGGACCACAGGTAATAAAGGGCAAGTCACTGAACACCTGGCCAAGGCCAGGCGCGGTAGCTCACGCCTGTTATCCTAGTTCTCTGGGAGGCCCA
Organism: Indri indri; assembly: GCA_004363605.1. NCBI lineage: Eukaryota > Metazoa > Chordata > Mammalia > Primates > Indriidae > Indri > Indri indri. The sequence goes on along the minus strand of RJWJ010020898.1, from coordinate 518 downwards.
GCTGGGAGGATCGCTTAAGCTCAGGAGTTCAAGACCAGCCTCAGCAAGAGCGAGACCCTGTCTCTACTAAAAAAACAGAAAGAAATTAGCTGGACAACTAAAGGTATATAGAAAAAATTAGCCGGGCATGGTGGCATATGCTTGTAGTCCCAGCTACTCAGGAGGCTGAGGCAGGAGAATCTCTTGAGCCCAGGAGTTTGAGGTTGCTGTGAGCTAGGCTGACACCACAGTACTCTAGCCTGGGCAACAGAGTGAAGACTGTATCTCAAAAAAAAAAAAAAAAAGAAAAAGAAAAAAAAAAGAATATCTGGCTATTTGTAACCTACTGAGAGGAAGATGGCCAGAGGAAACCAAGCCTGCCACATCTACTCAAATATTTAATATTTTGAGCAATTCAACAAACATGGCAAAGAGAAACTTGCGGACTTATTTATTAAGGCTGCCAACAATTAATTTTTTTTCTTTAATTTTTTTTTTTTTTTTTTTTTTTTTTTTTTTTTTTTTTTTTTTTTTTTTTT